>CM042253.1:20498257-20765757 GCA_023566225.1 Romanogobio albipinnatus | reverse complement strand
GTGTCTTTGTAGCCTTTACAGAAGGTTTTCTATCCAGCCTGGAACATGTGCATCTTTTTGGAGTTGTTCAGCAATAAGTCAAAACGCTTACATCCAAGATATATCCACTTGATGTCCATAATTTATACATTTTCCGTCATTTTTGCCGCTAGCGCGATGCTAGCTGCCATTTTGGATGAGGGTTTGACCAATGACAGGCTGATCCGTCATCCACGTTGGTGTGCGTCATTACGCATGAACCACAGCTCTGTTATTGTGGAGAGATAGATTCGCATGGCTAGTATTGAGGAGATAGAGAGAGAGACGTGCTGCAGTTTTGAGTAGTTTTGTGGACAAAGTTTGAGGAAAAAGTTTGAGGAGAAAGTTTGAAGAGAAGTTCCTGATAGGAACTGTTTTGAGGCTTGGCACCAGTAAATATCCAAAATCCAAAGAGGCCAAAAGCGCCTGGACTTTTTTTGGAAAAATGTAAATAGTTTTGGTTCTGTATAAGTTATCATGTTTATTCCTGAGTTCCAGGACTCCAAAGACTTGAACAAACAGTTTTCCAGAGGAAATATGCTTAGCTTTTATTTATTTGTGTGTGTTTTCAATAAATATTTGAGGGATTCAATTTACGTTTTATGTTTTCATTTGTCTTTATGGTCCCATAACTTATTTTACATTCAGGTGACATCAATGCAACACAAATATACTGACACTGCAACTTGTCTTGAAAAAAAAGAGGTGTGTCAATTGTCTGTGCACAACAGGGTTGATGTTTTACAAGCTTTTTTAGTAAATAACACCAGGCGGAAAATTTATTGTAAAAATACCCTTAGGTCTCTGAGGGTTAATAGGTCTTTAATTGCTCATTGCTGCAGTTGATCTGACATTGCCAGCCATTTTGGCATGTCTTGTCTTCTTCTTTGCGCTTGGCCCCGATAATGGCTGCTTGCAGCTATTTAGGGGCCAAGCACCGAAGGTGCAAAGGCACCTATTGAAACCGTTCCTGTTCCTATTATTATTAGGGGCCAAGCACCGAAGGTGCGAAGGCACCTATTGAAACCGTATCCGTTCCTATTATTATTTATCTTCTTCTTCTTCTTCCGCCACAAAGTCAATGGCAGCCCATAGAACCGTATGGTAAAAAGTTATGAAATTTGGCAGACTCATAGAGGACAGCCTGAAATGTCAACATAGCAAATTTGGAGTCTCTAACTCAATCCCTCTAGCGCACCACCTGTCCAAAGTTTGACTCATGTTTATGCTAATAACTTTTGAACCATAAGAGCTAGAAACAAAATTCTTTTTCCTCTGATTCCTTGGCTCAAACCGATTCGATTGCACCCTATGACGTCATTTTCCGTTATGAAAATTTTCCCGCCATTTTGAATTTTCCGAAAACCTACTTTTGCGAACTCGTCCTAGACGGTTCATCCGATTTGCACGAAAATTGAACCAGATCATCTTCAGACAATGCTGACAAAAAAAACATGGAATTCAAGTTGATTCGTTAAATCGGTTTTGATAAACGCGCAAACAAATTTTACGTAGCGGTTGCGAAAATACACTTAAGGCTATATCTCCACAACGCTTTATCATATTCAAACCAAACTTGGTACAAGTCATCACAAGCATGTCCTGAGGCAACATACAGCGTTTCGGCGCTGTGCCACCTACTGGTCCGGAGATACGAAAAATTGCTATTTTTGTTTATAACCTTTGAACCGTTTGTCCAAAAATCATAAAAGTGGTCTCGTTAGATTCAGGACGGCATGCTGAGTCGTCTGATATCCAAATTTACCATATCGGCCATTTTGGCTGTCGGCCATTTTGAATTATGTGTTAAAATGCTGTATTTTATCAACGCATTAACGGATTGTTACAAAACTCGGTATGGGTCATCAGCACGATGCCCTGAAGTAGCCTGAGAAGTTTCGAAACAGCGCCACCTAGTGGAGAATTTTTTTCTCAAATGCTTATAACTTTAGATGAGATTGACTTATTCTCATGGGAGTCACTTTTTTGGTCTCCCGAATCCTTGCCGAGTCCAACAATACCAGATTTGCCAGGTTTTGGTCTATGGTTTGTGCAGCATTGTAATTTAGCGCTTAAAAAACATTAGCTGATATCTTCGAAACCGCTAGTCTGATCGAGACGAAACCAGCTTCAGAAGTTCGGAAACATAGGTCGATAGCTATACACCAATGCCCAAATGTCAAAATATTGATAGCAAGGGGGTGTAAAATCCAATCAAAGTCAGGTGTCAGTCATTTTTCATGTGATTTTTCATATAAATGTCTATAACTCCAAAACGAAATGAGATATTTTCACCAAAATTGACACAGACATGTATGGGCTCACTCCGAGGACACATACAAAAAACTGGTATCATTGTGCCTCTTGGTGGCACTATAAAAGAACAAAACATGAAATTCCCATTGACTACAATGCAGTATTATGATATAAAATGCTATACTTTACAAATTAATTGTTGTATCATTACGAAACTTGGTATGTGCCATCAGCACCATGCCTTTAAGGTACTTAAAAGGTTTCAAAACAGTACCGCCATGTGGTCCATACTTATAATGAAAAGGCCTCTTGAGGCTAGATCTCTGCAATGACATATTGACACTATATTGACACCCTGCTTTGATTTATTGACACCAATCTTTGCATGTGTCATTGTTCCCTTATTCTGACCACACCACATCAATTTTGTAACTGTGCCACCTATTGGTTGAAAGTGATAAATCATTAAATCATTATTATTGACTGTATTTATCATTTTACAGCTATTTTGCCTAAAATCACCTTAATAGGTATTTAATTGCTCATTGCTGCGGTTGATTTGACACTGCCAGCCATTTTGGCATGTCTTGTCTTCTTCTTTGCGCTTGGCCCCGATAATGGCTGCTTGCAGCTATATTTATTCATCTTCTTCTTCCGCCACGAAGTCTATGGCAGCCCATAGAACCGTATGGTAAAAAGTTGTGAAATTTGGCACACTAATAGAGGACAGTCTGAAATGTCACCATAGCAAATTTGGAGTCTCTAACTCAATCGCTCTAGCGCCACCATCAGTCCAAAATTTGACTCATGTTTATGCTAATAACTTTTTAACGATAAGGGCTAGAAACAAAATTCTTTTTTCCTATGATTCCTTAGCTCAAGCCGATTCGATTGCACAATATGACGTCATTTTCCGTCATAATAATTCTCCCGCCATTTTGAATTTTCTGAAAAAACTACTTTTGCGAACTTGTCCTAGACGGTTCATCCGATTTGCACAAAAATTGAACCAGATCATCTTCAGACCATGCTGACAAAAAATCTTGCAAATCAAGTTGATTCGTCAAATCGTTTTTGATAAACACGCAAATGAATTTTATGTAGTGGTTGCAAAAACACACTTAAGGCAATATATCCGCAACACTTTATCGTATTCAAACCAATCTTGGTACATGTCATCACAAGCATGACCTGAGGCAACATGCTGCGTTTCGGCGCAGCGCCACCTACTGGTCTGGAGATACAAAAAAATGCCTGTTTTTTCTTATATCTTCTGAACCGTTTGTCCAAAAATCATAAAAGTGGTCTTAATCTAAAAGTGGTCAGGACGGCATGCCGAGTCATCTGATATCCAATTTTACCATATCGGCCATTTTGGCTGTCGGCCATTTCGAATTATGTGCTAAAATGCTGTATTTTATGATTGCATGAACGGATTGTTACGAAACTTGGTATGGGTCATCAGCACGATGCCCTGAAGTAGCCTGAGAAGTTTCGAAACAGCGCCACCTAGTGGTGAATTTTGTTTTCCAAACACTTAGAACCTTGGGTGGGGTTGACTTATTTTCATGGGAGTAACTTTTTTTGTCTCCTGAATACATTTTGGCATGTCTTGTCTTCTTCATTGCGCTTGGCCCCGATAATGGCTGCTTGCAGCTATATTTGTTATATATTTTGTTTTTAGACTGGGTAAACCCAGCCTGATCTGACGGTGATTTGATTTCACCCTGCAACTCAGTCTGGAAATCTATACATTTAATTTCTACTGCTTCTGTTACACTTTTGCGGGAACCAATCACAGACTGGCTTATCCACCTGGCACGCTATTGGCGGGTTTAACACGATGACGGATAGAGAAGCGATGGGTACAGGTTTGCCGATGTGCGTTTTATCTAGGGTGTTTATTTATTTTTGTCCCTGTGCGCCGATCGGTTCACTGCTGATATTCTGGGGTACAATATTCATAGCCAATAGGCTATACTAGCAGGAGCACAGGAAGTGGAGGTGCTGCAAATTTGAGTTAATTTACAATTATTCATTTTTAGCATTTAATAATTTATTTGTACACTTTAAGTGGCCATTAAAAAAGGCTTAGTATTTATATGTTGAATTTTGTATTTTTCATATTGTGACCACTGCGGTGTGCGTATAGAGAGCGGTAAAATTTCCTCCAGTGTGAGAGCATCTTTCTAAAGATTCCGTTCATTTCTAAAGCTCATGCCCTTTGTTACATGCTAGTTCGAATATAGGCCTACTGCAATAAATAGCTAGGGCTGCCCCTGTAAGAACCGGTTTTGCTACTAAGACAAAAGCTGAGACTACACCCCAACAATAAAAGTCACTAATCTTGAAAGAAAATCTCACAGAAACTGTGACACCACCCTGATCAAACATTTTTCCCCCCTCCCCATTTTGCCCTCTCCTTGCCCTGTTTTCAAGTCAACAAATGCAGATATACCAATGATGATGTATCTTGTAAATCTATTGTTTTATCCATTTCATGTTTGGTGTCCTTTTAAAGGTCTCAGTGCGAATGGTAAAATGGTCTCAGTTTCACAGCAGTCATTAGTACTATTAGAAAGATTGAAAACTAATGAGAATTCTGTTCTCTTTTTGGGTGGTCCCTTCAAAGATATCTGATGTCTCTCCCCCAAAACCAGGTGTTTGTGTTGCAAATATTTACAACCCCTTTTGTTCTAGTTGGAGTATTTAAGGGAGTGAAACAGAACAGAAGGGGGGGAACATTCTGTAGCCAGAACCCCCCATGCAGGTTGTGTCAGTGTCTTAGAGGCACTCACACATCCTGCATGTAATGTGCCAGACGATGACTTTGAAATTATTTTCATATTGCTTTGCAATTGTGTTTATGTTTTTAAGCTGATCAGTTGTGTACCATGGATTCTTGTTTACTTATTTACTTTTCCTGTCTGGCCAAAATAAATGTTAATCTTGATTTATCTTGTAAGATTCTGAAATCATTATTTTATTCATGTCCATGCGGGGTTTTGTAGGGGTTACCGCAGATCTCTCTGCCAGGGCAGGCCATACTGGGAACTCCATAGCGGGAGCATTGAGCCATGCATGAGGGAAAACCTGATTTCTGACCTGCCACTGTTATTATAAGTTGCAGTTTCCGTGACTATCACTAAAATTACATGTTTTATTATGAGTGCACATGTGTGACTCACTTAGAGGTAAGATAGTTCACCCTGCAATCCTCTGTAATATCAGAACTGACTAATCTGTGATCGTTAGAGCAAGCGAAATCCGGACGCTTAGCCTATTTGCGACTCCGTGTCCCATGGAGGATATTAATATTTGAAAACTAAGAAGATACTAAGAAAATCAACGATCTAAATTAAATCGCAACTAATCGAAAATCAGCTGATAAACTCTAAACGTAACACACTTTATAGAGTCACATAGAATTGGAGTCAGTTAAAATATTAATGGAGTCAGATTTAAAACGAGATCTCAATAAATTAAAATAAATTCACCAACATGCTGAAAAGGCTTACACGCAGAATTCCTTTTGACCAAGCCATTAGTATCCGTTTTTGGGCTAATGGATGGAAGTTTACAAATGGTGACCTGTCCTCCGTGATCTCCCGGTGGCGAGTGTCTTTTCAGCTAAATACTTGGATTGCCACAAGCGAGAGGTTTGATCTTCTTCTCTTTCTTCAGCTGTTATGGTAAGTCCATTCTTATTTGCCTTTTAGAAATGTTGGGAGTGTATAGTACTGAATACTGTATAAATCCAATGGGGCGTGAAAATTAGACAACCATATTGCTTATCAGGGACATGAAAGCAACAGCGTAGAGTAGAAATGATATCCCTTGCTTTAAAATTCTCCTTGTTTGCGTACGCAGCAAGAGAGGAAATTTTATTTCTGTACTCAAAAGAGGTCTGTAAATTAAATCCCTAAATTCTGAGGGAAAATGTCCAGTTACATTTGTTTATTTGCTTTGCGGCAACAACGCAACAAAGAAAAAGAACAAATGGCCACGTTAACTTGTGAATTAAATCTTGTGAGTAGATGAGCTAAAATGTAATTGAAAAGATCTCACTGGAATCCTTTGTGTGTAAAATGTGAAGGTGGACAAAACTGGTTCAGGTCTGATGTCACAATTATAAATGTCTTATAAAATATAGCGTTTTACTATGGTTTTGATTCAGACTTTGCAATCGCTGCACTTTTGTGTGTTTATTAATGTCTCAGAAGAGACTGAGAAAATTAACAGACCAAAGAGAATCTTTGTCTTTCTCCATCAGACCTGTGTTTGTCAAACCTTTCTTTTCATATGCAAATGGATTCTCCAAAGAATGCAATTGATAACTTCTCAGGCCAAAACAAGAAAAATTGTGCCCAATTTTATATTGTGTAGTCACAAATATCTTTGAATTGAGCAATGATTTGACCCGTGCTCTCAGTGTTTGCTGTTTATTGAACGTCCACAGCAACTAAGTTATAACTGGTTTCCAGTTTGGTTTGTTGCGGTGCACACAATGATCAGGCCAGCACAGCAGAAGCTGCAGGGCCAATCTGAAGATCAGTGAGAGGATTCTGGACAAATTACTCCTCAGAGACCCTCTTGAGACCAGCAAATAAAATTATATTTTAATTCATACTATTTTAATATAATATGATTTATATTATGATTATAATGTAAATTATATTATAATGACCAGGAATGGTTTAATCTCATGATGATTCAGCATTATTTAGAAGAGGAAAGAATGTTGGGAAAGTATGAGAAGGATTCGAAGGTAGAAAGATGGGATGCGCAAGTAGGAAACAAGATGGCAAGAGCACTATTAGTGTTGAAATGAGGGGAAGGAGAATATAAATGGTTAAAGAAAGAACTGTTAAGGAAGAAAACTGAAATGGAAAAATAGAGAGAAAGAACTTCTTTACCTTCTATTGGTGCAAGAATTCAAATGAGAAAAATTACAATGCCCAGTTAAATAATTAACCTGATTGCTGTAACTTAAATAGGCTGAATTCAGTCAAGGCCTAGCAATTTACATTTCATTGATCTGCAACCCAATGAGAAAGGGGAGGTACAAGTTTTCCATTGCAATGAAACCTGCAAGTGTAGCAAATTCCTCTCTGGGTGTGTCAGATTACATGGGACCTGATTGGGGAAGTTATCTTACTGGGAATGTAATGAAAGTTGTGTGTTATGTTAACTTAAGGCATTCACTCTACAGGGATCCAAATGGTCAAGAGTTCAAATGGCACCATAAATGCCAAATGACCTGATGCTCTAAACACAGATCTGGCTTGTATAAGCAGCATCATTTAAAGAGATTGCCCCAGGGGACCTGGGTGTGATAATGATCACAATATAGCACATTGTGTAAACGCAATTGCTGCAGCAACTTAAGGTGCAACTGATCTGACTGCATTTACACACAGTCAGATCTGACCATTATAAATCAGTTTATCTGACCTTTTTCTTTACAGAAACATGATCATGATAATGATACATGTCGTTGTAAACTAAAACAAATTTTCTCATAATGGAATAATACCTTAACAGGTTAAAGCCATCTACAACAGCTATCGGGCTAAGACCATTAAAGAAAATTAAGATAGCACTCTTCATCTTAATTAAATTTGTGTAAAGGTTCAACAGTAAACTGTATTTCTCTCTGTGGGTTTGTTTTTCCTTTCAGGCTGCGACCCTTCAGGTCTGAAGCTCAGGACACACGCACAACTTAACATGTAGGAGATGGGAGTGAAGAGACTTCATGAAGCCATTCACACCTCACAGCACACATAGTTACATGGCTTCCCAGTGTAAAAACTGGAACTAAATTATACAACACAGATTATGGTAAAATAAACACCACCCATCTCCTATACACATACACAGCACACACCCTTAATTCGATCACCGCACAACATATTTTTCCTGGCATAGATCGTAGGACTATCCAGGCCAAAATCATTCACATAATGCAAATGTATCAAACATTATTAATCTTCACACATACAGGACAAAAGAAACTATTTTCATAATTCCCTTTTTATTTGTGTTGAACAATTTTACGGCTTACAGCCATGTCAACTTCCTGTATGTAAACACTGCAAGATGCATAAAACATGTGCATGGCTTTGTCACACATTAATTGATTAACAATTAATTGATCAGTATCTGATGGACAAAATGTTTAATATGTCCAGTCCTTAGCATTGTTGAAAACTGGAAGGGCCCCTAGTTTCCAACATATGACTAAGGACAATAAAAATATATCCAAAGAATTAGATCTGGAATGCAGGCATTTTTATAAATTAATTAAACAATTCTCAGTCAGACCTGCATCATTGAGTGTGACTCCGCCTGAACATCAAATGCGCAGAAGATGGATTCCAAAGTTTAACTAGAGATTTTAAATCTCTGTTTTTGGAAATCTCATTCTCTAAGTAATCTAACTGAAACATAAGAATTCAATAATGATTTGCTTTTTAAACAACTGATGTAGACAATTTTATAATGGCAATTATTCAATTGTGTATTTCCATGTTTAATTATGTGATATACTTTAATTATGCATACTGCTGGTAAATATACTGTTCTATTGACGGTTTTGATGCCCTTCCTTTAATACATCCAGACCATGTTTAAATTCCTCTTCTATATCACTAGTGGTATTGAAGAATCTGGCGATCAAATGAGACCTACTCCCTAAATATATGACACTGAGAAATGAGACCGTTTTTACCACTCGCACTTCTGACAAGAGTTTATCATGTGTTGTTATTTTGATGTTTTTGTGATTATCCAACAACTCTCTTTTTCCATCTCACAATAACCACAAAGTCATCAGTGTTCAAGTATTGCATGGTTATTCAGAATTTGTTCAGGTGTCTCGCACGCAATGGAGCATCATCAGTGAAATGATTCCTTCACCCATGGAAATCTGACCTGCCCGGCAAACCAAACCTTCTGCTCGAAGGTGACCGAGGATTTCTCAAAGGGTCAGCTATAGATAAGTATCCTGGGGAGGACACAGATGTTTCCTCAAAGTGTAAAGACACTTTCCACTGACACCTTCTGCTCATGCTAACTAGCACAACTGACTTAGGACAACAAGTCATTCTACAGACTGAAAACCATCACAATCATGGGCAGGTGGAAGGAAACCTGACCGACAGGATCATAAATATCCTGCCAAATTGCTACAGCATCCAATCAGCACAGTACGCCTACACCTAAAGGGACTGTGCCGCTGAGGTGTATTTCAGCAGTGTTTTCATCTTCATGTTCAGCCTGTCTTAATGTTGTTATTTCAGGTGACTACTTGACTCTGGCACCCATTGACTTGTGCTGTTAACTCAAGGATCAGCACCATGAACACTTCGGAAACAACATCCAAAATATGGAAACAAGGAATGTCCAAATATGTCCCCTTGGGAACCAATCTGAATTTGTCCCAAGGGGCCAGGGGTCGTCTGTAAGAACCGGTTTTGCTACTAAGACAAAAGCTGAGACTACACCCCAACAATAAAAGTCACTAATCTTGAAAGAAAATCTCACAGAAACTGTGACACCACCCTGATCAAACATTTTTCCCCCCTCCCCATTTTGCCCTCTCCTTGCCCTGTTTTCAAGTCAACAAATGCAGATATACCAATGATGATGTATCTTGTAAATCTATTGTTTTATCCATTTCATGTTTGGTGTCCTTTTAAAGGTCTCAGTGCGAATGGTAAAATGGTCTCAGTTTCACAGCAGTCATTAGTACTATTAGAAAGATTGAAAACTAATGAGAATTCTGTTCTCTTTTTGGGTGGTCCCTTCAAAGATATCTGATGTCTCTCCCCCAAAACCAGGTGTTTGTGTTGCAAATATTTACAACCCCTTTTGTTCTAGTTGGAGTATTTAAGGGAGTGAAACAGAACAGAAGGGGGGGAACATTCTGTAGCCAGAACCCCCCATGCAGGTTGTGTCAGTGTCTTAGAGGCACTCACACATCCTGCATGTAATGTGCCAGACGATGACTTTGAAATTATTTTCATATTGCTTTGCAATTGTGTTTATGTTTTTAAGCTGATCAGTTGTGTACCATGGATTCTTGTTTACTTATTTACTTTTCCTGTCTGGCCAAAATAAATGTTAATCTTGATTTATCTTGTAAGATTCTGAAATCATTATTTTATTCATGTCCATGCGGGGTTTTGTAGGGGTTACCGCAGATCTCTCTGCCAGGGCAGGCCATACTGGGAACTCCATAGCGGGAGCATTGAGCCATGCATGAGGGAAAACCTGATTTCTGACCTGCCACTGTTATTATAAGTTGCAGTTTCCGTGACTATCACTAAAATTACATGTTTTATTATGAGTGCACATGTGTGACTCACTTAGAGGTAAGATAGTTCACCCTGCAATCCTCTGTAATATCAGAACTGACTAATCTGTGATCGTTAGAGCAAGCGAAATCCGGACGCTTAGCCTATTTGCGACTCCGTGTCCCATGGAGGATATTAATATTTGAAAACTAAGAAGATACTAAGAAAATCAACGATCTAAATTAAATCGCAACTAATCGAAAATCAGCTGATAAACTCTAAACGTAACACACTTTATAGAGTCACATAGAATTGGAGTCAGTTAAAATATTAATGGAGTCAGATTTAAAACGAGATCTCAATAAATTAAAATAAATTCACCAACATGCTGAAAAGGCTTACACGCAGAATTCCTTTTGACCAAGCCATTAGTATCCGTTTTTGGGCTAATGGATGGAAGTTTACACCCCCAACTAAAGTTGTTTTGTTTTTCTAGTTGTTCATTTAAGCCGTTGTTTCTAGTTGTTCGCCAGCGCCTTCATGCCATTGTCTGCTATATTTTCTTATTATTTATTAAATCCACGAAATTGGTTGATAAAATATTGATTAAAATTAAGATACAATTTATACGAAACGAAATTCACTTTAAAGGAAGGCTTTCAACAAAACATAAAGTGGTCGAAATAATTTCTGACCCCCATGTCTTCTGACATATTGCACATCTAATGTGTTCTGTTCACTTTTCATAATCAGCGTAAATTAAATTAAAAAATAACATTATAATAGTTAAACATATGAAACTAAACAAGCAAAGTAGGCTACAATACAGAGAAATGTCATGTCGGAGCGGGATTTGAGCGTATGCCGTTTTACCGGTGAGCGGTTCATGAGTGGAGCTCCGGTTTGCCCACATGCTCTAGTAAGGTAGGCAGGTTTTTTGTGTTCATTTGATTTCCTGTCGTTGTTCAGGCTCTTTTATTGTATATGGCAGTGTAAACAGCTCAATAACTATTTTAGTTAAAGGTTTAATGTAGGCCATAGTCCATTGCATTACGACTGCTCACATCAGCAGCGCCTTGCATCACCCAACAAGGCTTTACAATCAGCGGATGGCGGGCGGGTGCGGCTTTGAAAATTGGTCAAAAAACGTTGGTGCGGACAGATGATGAGTTTTGTCATGTGGTTGCGGATGAATAGTAATAATAATAGAACCTCTCCGTGCATCTCTGGGCCTATAGTGAACGCGTTTCGCTCACAGCCAAGCGTCAGTAAGCATCCAGTCGTGATCACATTTGACTGCTTTAATTGTGAGAAACCCCCCTAAAACGTCTATTATACAAAATAATAGAGTCCTGAGATTATATTCATAACAATACAATAATGTATTTCCTTGCAGATATAGTGATAGAGAACACGTTATAGCTACTCATAGCTCAACAGCGACTGGCTGAACTGCGGCATGAGTCACATTGGAGTGACGTAAACTTCCCTCTTCGATTGATTGGCTTGAGGATGAGCTGTCAATCTAGAACTAGTGGACCAATGGTGATGCTAAGACCCGCCCTAATTTACATGAAACTCTAACTGCAACATTTGAAACTGCAAGCGCAGAATGTGGAAACAAATGCAAAGGAGAAAAGAGCATGGACAAACAAAAAATTAAAATAAGAGCAGAAAACATGATTTTGTGATGATTCAGATCATTTTGAATTCATGATTCAGTTTTGAGCAATATAATTTGAAACTTGTTTAAATATTTGATTTACGCGTATTATTTTTATTTCCGTGACTGCGTTGTTTGTGATTCTGGTTAACTTTGCATTGATTTTTCAGTTTTGTGCATTATATACATGTGTTTTTGAAAAATGTATTCACGCTTATTATTTTTTTATGTGTGACTGCAATACATTCGGCGGGAATCTGATCCCATAGTGCTGCTCCTGCACCGCATACGCAATGCATATGAAGTATGTGTAAAATGGGCGTGTTCCGGCGGGAAAGTGACGTCAATGCATACGCCTATTATTAAATACTACTACACATTGCTGGTGGTAATGCCGTAAATTAGTCCTACATGTTGCGATTTCCCTACTCGTCTCTTATAAAATTACAAAAATTATCTTAGTAAAATCTACATATAGTTGTCAAAAAAGTATTAGCGTAAAACATGTGGAAGGATTAGCGGACAAGCTGTTGATTGCGTTGGAATTTGTCACAAAAGCATTAAAAAACGGCCTCTTGTCTTCTTCCCTACGTACCACAGCGTTAGCAGGCGTTTTTGTGTAGGTGCAACAGGGAAAAAAATGACTCACCGTGGGACAACATATTGAGTATTGTGGTATAGCAATACTTTTTGGGACAAGAATGTCGCTGTGGCACCGAGTATCACAAAACATATTTACTTTATATTTTAATGGTTTTATTTTGGTCCATCTACATCTACACTGATATGATGATGATACTATGTTAAAATAATTTACAACAAATTCAAACATAAAAATGGGAAATATACAAGTGATTAAATCCCGAATTAAGAACAGGTAAGGCCCTGGGGCTATAACAAAATATAAAGATAAAGTGACTGCCTGACGCTCGTTATCACTTCAATAGAGCGGCGAAAGCGCCGAACAAGTTCGTCAGCATACTGCGACTGCCGGATATATTTATTAATTTATCTGAGGTGCCGGAACGCAGTACCAGACCGTTCCGGCCCACTTTAGCCCCTGATTGTAGGCTATTCTTAATCAATTGTCTTTGTAGTGGTCTCATCTAGTGCACTTTCTTTCCCAAGCGCAGCTACATAGTAAACATTCCTGAGGTAAATAAAGTAAAATATATATATATATAAAAATAACAGCAGCTTCTCAACACTTTTAATTTGTTTACATATTCATAAAATATAATATGCGAATGTAACAGTTATTGCCATAAAGCATCGTTTAAACGTTTAGCCTACTATCACCACCATCACAGTAAAAAGGCATTTTTGACAAGAGGAGGCAGGCAGATCGCAACGGCGCGCGCAAACGAAACGGGCTACACAATCTAAACAAATAATTAAAAAAATATGCTGGTTGTCTTACCTTGCTACATCTATCCGCGAAATGAACATAAATCCGATCTTCGATTCCCGTGCTATATGCACATTTAACGGAGTTCATGTCAACGAAAGCAACAGATATGAGCATTTTATTCATCAGCTTATTTCAACATCAAAGACCGCAGTATGAGAACGAGCGACCTAAACACTGGTAGTGGTAAGATTAAGAGCCTTTAGTCTCATACGTTTTAATGAAGATGATTGTGCTTTTGAGCATCTAAGACTTAGCTTATTTTTAGTTTCACTTGTGGCAGTTTGCGTGTTGGCTTGCTTTACTCATTTGCGGCGATGCGTGTTGCATAGCGCCGTCCTATAGCCTAAAAAGGCCCGGAGCCCGGCCCGCGTCTGAGGTAGGCTATGACTGGAAAATTGTCCAGAAGCCCGGCCCTAGGGGCGTAAAAAAGTCGAGTAAGGCTGAACGCGTCTTTCTTTTTAATACATTTCTTGAATGTCTTAATTACAGTAGGCCTATAGATAGTTATGATATTTGTGGCTGCACCGGGGTCCGTCATTACGCTAATCATGAGCGGTGACAATATGACAATGACAATTGTGACAATGACAATAATCATTTTACGGAGCTTGCTTTTCAAACGTTTTTAAGACAAAATATGTTGTTAAAACGACATAAGATATCGTTATTACGACACAATTGAGTGGAAAAAATAATGCGTGTGGCAGCAATGCTTCACCGTAAAATTGAACTCGAGAAAAAAAAAGTGGTGGGTACAAAAGGACTCAGGACGAAATCTGGTGGGTACGCGTCCCCCCCGCCGGAATCTCACTTGAGATGGCGGAATACCCTCTGAAGTCCACTTCGCAGTCCACTTACGGTCGAATGGAACGCACCCTAAATTCCCCTCTCCTAATGGTTTGCACGCAGGAAGCGGAAGTGTCACTGTAAGCGGAAGAAGTACTGCCCAGAACAACCGAAGAGCGAGGCGGAGTACGGGATTATAACGGGATTGTGTCTTTTTAGCTATCAAAGTCGGAGTAAACGCCGTTCATAACGTGAGTGTACTTTCCTTAATCGTTACATCACTCCCCATGTGTCTTACATAACGTGTTTGAATTCCCTTGATTGCGTAAATGGCCTTTTGCTCCTATTTTGCGGGCACTGGAAGGATTTAGCAGCTTGCTAAGTACTTCAGGCCTCACTGTCTGTCAGACGCGGTGAATCATTACTGTAAAATATCAGAACCTCCTTCCTGCTTGCATTTTGTGTTTGATAATAGTAGAATGTGAGCAGTATTGTTTAGAAGATTGAGAATCATTTTACACATTCTCTTAAGAATTTCGTTTTTTGTGTGGAGGATGTGTGGTTAGCCTGCTAGTTCATGTCAGCAGAGCATGAGAGTTCAATTGAACGTCACGACCGATAAAATTATGGAAGATGCGGTACAGTGTTAGTAAATACGCATTCATCTACTATTTTGTCGCTGGTGTCACGTTTTGCAAACTTTTTTGTATGTAAATACGACAATTGAGTAACTTTATTTGTCGTGCACTTAGATCTTTGCAGACATTTTGCTTTCACAAACAGCTATTACACAATGTATTAAATAATAATATTCGAAAAAGCATAATAGGGGCACTTTGAGCATGAGGCCATAATGTTTCTGTTGGTAGCACATTAACATTTTTGTCAGTTTCCCATCACTCTTCTCAGTGAGATCATAAAACATATGTAAGGCTGGTTTAGGGCTGCACGATTTGGGGAAAATATCTAATTGCGATTATTCTGGTTAAAATTGCGATTTATTATTTATTCATTTTTTAACAAATGAAAAGTGTGTATATTAATATATAAACAAAATGTTATATGACTAATAATGATTATTATTATTGCTAAATAAAAATAAGAAATATTACTATTACAATAACATTTTCATTATTAAAAAATTAAATAGAGCATTTAAGAATAAATATAACAATATAATATTATTTTTATTTCACAGAACTTATTTTACAAAAAAATTATGGTCAGTCCTTCCAGAAAAATGTGGCCTTTTTTTGTGATTGTTGCGGGCAAAAATCCTTGATTATGCGGCATGTTTTCTTAAAAAATGCGATGGAAATGCGGGATATTTATGCAATTTTATGTGATGATATTGCGGGAACTTGCAAAGACTGCGAAAAGTTTGATGAAAAAGAGAAAAAAAGCACTACATCACAGAAAGTGCTGGGAATATTTAAAGGTCCCGTTCTTTGTGTTTTTGAAGCTTTGATTGTGTTTACAGTGTGCAATATAACATGTGTTCATGTTTCGCGTGTAAAAAAAACACAGTATTTTTCACACAATTTACTTATCTGTATAGCGCTGTTTTCACTCTCCTAAAAACGGGCTGACGAGTTCCTTGTTCTATGAAGTCCCTCCTTCAGAAATACGTAACGAGTTCTGATTGTGCCAGCGGTTCCTGTGTTGTGATTCGACAGCAGCTTAGCGCAAGTTGTACGGAAAGGTCACGCCTCTTAACGGGAGATGTATGCGGCTATGCGCTCAATGATCTCTACAGCGTCCCTGGGAAAGCCAAACAAAGGTGATTTGACTCCGGGATGAAAATAACAGCGTCTCGACGACATGGCGACAAACACACTGAAACGCAACACTTCCTTTTCTCCACGCGACCTTCCTCTTCTCCACGTGGGACAGCAACAAGACCACGCCCCCTTTTTCACGTATTCTTGTGGGCGGAGGTTAGTCTGTTATACTGTTCTACTGACGTCATTTATGAAGGAAGTACCAGGATGTAGTCCAAGCCAGCCGTTCGCTGTAGGCTTTGAAAGGGAACTTCTGTTAAATAAAATATCTCGCTTGGCATTGAACTTTGAGCTTTATAATTTTACAGGTATTATTTATGCTCTAACAGCAACATTACACACTAACTAAAGTTTGAACAATGGGATCACGAAGAACGGGACCTTTAAGTTCTCATCTTGTTTTATTGAAGACCTTAATAAACACATTGATTTACAAATTTACAAAACATTGAGTCAAACAAGTTCTGTAGCTTTACAAAAGGAATATGCTACAACTTGAAAAATGAATAAATAACTTCCTGTTTTACAGAGGTAGCTATACAAAACAGACATTTGAGTGCTTCCAATGCACAAAGTGCAATCTCTTAAAGGGTTAGTTCACCCAAAAATTTTAATTCTGTCATTAATGACGTCCCCTCATGTCGTTGGACACCCGTAAGACCTCCGTTTATCTCTAAATAACGACTTATATAGTGATGACCGATTTCAAAACAGCATCATGATGCTATGAATTAGAGCCCGACCGATATATCGGCGGGCCGATATTATCGGCCGATATTAGGCATTTTCCAAACTATCGGTATCGGCATTTATGATGGCCGATAAATGAATATTTTAAAAAATATTAAAAACGGACGAAACACCGCTCAACCACATTATGAGTGTTGGCGTTTCATAGTTTGTCCACCAGAGGGCCCTCTACAACGTGCCATACAGCAACACCAGCTGATTCATGCTGAGTCATGCTGCCGCCACGAACATTCACAACAACGGAGCTGTGCATGTAAGTTGGCAACGAGACATACATTGCTTGAATAACATTGAAAAGAACATCCCAATCAGTTCTCTTAACTCAAATAAGCATGACAACATTGGTGACTGCCAAGTCCAGTTTTGCTGTTACATGCAAGCCAAGAGTGAAACAGAATTAGCTTACGTTAGGTTGTTAAAGGTTGTTACAGTATAACTTAGTTGACTGACTGTCAGTTTAACTCGGCCAAAGTGACTGAATAAGATGTATTTCTTTAATAGCGTGACAGTTTGACAGCATGAGACGTATCATCTGTCTCCTGCCCGTTATTTTGAAAAAGTATACAATATTTTGTAGTCCATTTCTAAATTATGACTTACCATAGACGCTAACCACAAAGCTAGCTAATGCCATGGCTATCAGTGGGAGACCGCTAACATTAATGCGCCTTGGAAATCACAACAAACTTATTCTGCCTAAATAAAGTAATGATTACTGTATTTATAACTAGTATATTTGTAGTACCAGTCCCTGCATTGTAAATCGTAAGTTAGGCTCGTGAAGAGTGAACGAAAGCGCGTTGCTGACTTCGTTCAGACGCCGCATTAACAAATAATGGATTTATTGCATCATCAGTAGTAGATTTTTAGAAGGCAGGCAGCAAATGATGATTGAAAATGGTTTGTTTGATGGATAGAATTAAAAGAGTGCATGTAAAGGGATAAGCAAGTTGACATTGTAATTATAAGGTAGCTCATATTTATACTGTATATAGTTTATATTTTGCTGTTGTTGTTATTTATCAGAAATTAACTGAATATTTTTTTCCAGTCTTGCTCAAAGTTATATTTATGAAGCTTACCACGTCTGTTAATACTGGTAACTTTGATTTTTTGTTCTGTTTTTGTTATTGTGTTTTCGTCCAAACAACTTTGTTTCATATCTTAAGTGTGTATTTTTATAAATTTTATTTATCAGAACTTTAATATAATTTTATGTTCATCTGTTCTGTTGTGACAATAAAACAAACAAGTTTATTTTTAAACTGCATTATCATATTATTTTAGAGAGGCTGAGGGATCATGAATAACTACAAATAACTATGTTATTTTATTTTTTAATTTTTTTAATACATATCGGCTGATATATCGGAATATCGGATTTTTAAATCACCAAATATTTGTATCGGTATCGGCCTTAAAAATCCTTTATCGGTCGGGCTCTACTATGAATCAGTGAGTCGAGTGAGTCGATTCATGATTCGGATCGCGTGTCAAACTGCTGAAATACGTGACTTTGGCGATCCGAACCGTTGAATTGACTCATATTTTGATTCATAACGCTTCAAAGCTTCATGATGCTGTGTTTTGAAATCGGTCAACACACCGGGAAACTGCTTTGCGCGGTCTTTTGCTGTTATTTTTGTTGGCAAATGGGAGTTTGGGCTTCATCATGGTTTCACCGATATCTATGGTTTCATCACGGGGGTTTGCAGCTTTTCGATGACGTTCACGTCGGGTAATTACGTCACTTCAAAACGTTCCCATGGCAATAGGCGGCTCTTGTGTAAACAAACATTTTTCAACCTTCTTTAGATTAGATTAGATTCAACTTTATTGTCATTACACAAGTACAAGTACAAGGCAACGAAATGCAGTTTAGGTCTAACCAGAAGTGCAATAGCAGCAAGTGCAGGATATATACAGTGGTTGCGTAAGTGCAGGACATGGAAATGTACTGAATATATATAAACATGTATAAATAGAGAGATGGTTATTACTATAAATAGAACTGAATTTACAGGTGAATATGTACAGTAAATAAATATACAGATGGCTATTACTATAAACAGAATTTACAAGTGAATATGTCCTATGAATATACTATACAGATGGCTATTACTTTAAACAGAATTTTACAGATAGAGGTATACAATAATATGTTAGGCTAATATGAGGAATATAGCAGTGGATTAAGGTAGTGCAATAAATTATGGACAGAGCTATCCGAAAGAAAGTGTAAAAGTGCAGTGGAAAGTGGTTGCATATTGCAGTTAGAAGTACGATGCAAAATGCAAATGTAAACATTGGTACTGTAAATACAGTCGGCAGTGTAAATGAGCATAATCCAGTTAAGATATGGTGGTGCAAAATGCATAAGTAAACAGTTGTTACTGTAATAAACAGTCGGTAGTGCAAATAACAAAGTGAAGGCAGATGTGAGGTAGGAGAGTTAGCAGTTTATGAGGGAAGTGGATCAACGGCGGTTTGAGTACAGTAAAGAGACAGCTCTGGGGAAAAAACTGTTCTTAAGTCTACTGGTTCTGGTCCGGAGGATCCTGAAACGCCTGCCAGAGGGAGTCCTTGAGGATGCTGCGAGCTCGATGCAGACAGCATCAGTGTCCTCAGGAAGAAGAGGCGCTGGTGAGCTAATATATATGACTTTTTTTTCCAACGAAAATGCGGGGATTATGAAATAATGCTAGCCCCGCATATTTTGCACGCGGAAATAGGCAATTTATGCGGCGAAAGTGCGGCGTATTTTAAAAAATGCCCCTGTGAAAATTGAAAACATTTGCCCCCGTGATTTCCTTTTTGGTATGTTTTGTTTTTAGTTATTACTTTGATTGTGTTTGCCCCATCGTGGGTTTTGTTTTGTGTTTGTTTCTTTTTGTTAAAATAAATTCACTTATCTGCACGAGTCTTCACTCCTGTTTTATTTCATTCGTATGTAACAAGTAGATTATCTGTCATACCTGCTCTCTCCTCATTTTATCACTCTCTCATTCTCATTTCCATCACTCTTTCTTTGTCTCTGTCTCCTTCTCTTGCCCTCCTAAAGCTGAGCTCTGGCTGATAATCTTTTCATTGTTTAACATTTCTATCCTAAAACAGCTGTCAAATATAAAATGTTAAGTTTAGCTACTTGCATCTCACATTAGCTATGTTTCCATCCACTTATTTTTATGCGCCTTTTGGGATATCGCATCAAAAAAATGTTCAATAGAAACGCCAAGATGCGCATTAATTCTAAAAATGCGCATAGAAACTTATGCGCTCGTTTGAGTCGGATCAATTTTCTATCCGATACGAAAACATGCTTCAGCCCCACCAAGCCCCACCTAGCCCTTATGTTAATCCGGCCCTGCCAATAATGAGCTGGCGTTCTGACGTAAAAAAAAATAAATAAAAGAAGTATTCTTGTCACATGGACTGTTTTAACAATGTCTTTTCTACCTTTCTGGGCCTTGAAAGTTGCAACGACATTGCTCCCTATGGGTGGTTTAGAAACCTCTCAGGGTTACATCAAAAATATCTTAATTTGTTTTCCGAAGATGAACGTAATGTATGTATTTAATGTATGAATGTAATTAATGACACATTTCATTTTTGGGTGAACTAACCCTTTAACTCAAAGAAACACAAATAGTATCGTATAAGAAATTAATCAGATATTTATGCAACAAACATTACAACCATAGGCAATTTTTACAAATTACAAATAGGATTTTATTGGTGATTGCCACAAATATCGATTTCGATCTTGATTCAGTATCAATTCATATGTATATTAGGGGTGGGAGAAAAGGTTGATGCATCGCGATTCGTTATCCAACGATTCAGAATCGATTCTAAAAAAGAATCGATTCCGTGTTCAATTCAAACGGCCACTTCACCATTGTGCGCGCACGCGCGGTCACCGGCCAAACAGAAAAACCTGTTGATAGATGAACGTTCGTATGCTGGTGAATTGGCTTCGTTTAAGATAAAATGGATAAACTACGACCTGCTCAGGGGCGTCACACCCATGGGGACACTTTTCCCGGTGAAAGGGTTCAACAACCGCACGTTTTATGCAGTTTTTCCGCAGTTTTGCTCAAACGCCTTACAGCAGTCGCTCTGCCGTTTCTCTGACCGCTCTGTGTCTGCGTTCGCTGCGGCTGCCTCCCCATTTCAAAAATGTTTTTTGCCTATTACAGTGAGGAAAATAAGTATTTGAACACCCTGCTATTTTGCAAGTTCTCCCACTTAGAAATCATGGAGGGGTCTGAAATTGTCATCGTAGGTGCATGTCCACTGTGAGAGACATAATCTAAAAAAAAAATCCAGAAATCACAATGTATGATTTTTTAACTATTTATTTGTATGATGCAGCTGCAAATAAGTATTTGAACACCTGAGAAAATCAATGTTAATATAGTAGCCTTTGTTTGCAATTACAGAGGTCAAACGTTTCCTGTAGTTGTTCACCAGGTTTTCACACACTGCAGGAGGGATTTTGGCCCACTCCTCCACACAGATCTTCTCTAGATCAGTCAGGTTTCTGGCCTGTCGCTGAGAAACACGGAGTTTGAGCTCCCTCCAAAGATTCTCTATTGGGTTTAGGTCTGGAGACTGGCTAGGCCACACCAGAACTGTGATATGCTTCTTACAGAGCTACTCCTTGGTTATCCGGCAAGTTTTCTCATGTGAGATGTTATGCGCACACACTGAATTTGGCTTCTCAGAACTAAAGTTGTTTTTCTTCTGCATCAGCCTATGTTTAAATTTTTTTTTTTGGCTCTAACCAAAGTAAACTTTTTTTTTGCTTTAAAGAATTGTTTTTGTTAAAATTGTATGGCTTACTATGTTTCATTAGAGCTTGTTAATCTTGAATATAACTTGAATATAACAAAATAAATGTATTGAAATAAATCTTCATAATAATTTTTAATATGGCAATACTGTCAAACAGATATTCTATCTAAAAACAAAACGCATATTAGCGCCAATTTTGGTTAAAATGTAAAGTTCATGTATTTGCACAGCAGGATAATTAATTACCAAAAATGTATGTTTTCTGGATGCTGCGCGCCGAAACATCTACCGACGGTTACTGCGTTGCGCAACTCTGAACCTCCTGCCGGCTGCTGCGTGGCGCAGCATTTTGTTTGTCATTCATTTCATGGCGCGTGCAGCATAGAACACACTGTCATTGGTTCAAATACACATGAGGTGGGTCTTGTTGAGTTTCTAAAGACCACGTGACCACCCAAATGTACTGTGGTTCGCTGAAAATCATGTCAATCAATCAGACATACACGTGCATTTGTTTTGGATTTTTCGGAGACGCGAGCTTGAAAATGGCAACGACAGAGGAGGATTTTGACAGCGAGGGGAGTGACATTGAGTTGGAAGATAGTGAGGAGTTTGAGAGGGAGGTGTGTTTGTCTGTCTGTCTGTGTGTGTGTGTGTGTGTGTGTGTGTGTGTGTGTGTGTGTGTGTGTGTGTGTGTGTGTGTGTGTGTGTGTGTGTGTGTGTGTGTGTGAGAGGATAATGCTGTTCAAAAGTCAAAGAGGAGAGATCTGAGCCATGGAGCTCAGAGACTGAGACTGTTCCCAGTTCCACCTCAGGACTTTCCCCACCTCTCTCTCATAACAAGATGCCTTATTCAATGTGTTGGCATGTTTAACATTTTATGTATTATATTTTATATATTTGAATTATATATTTTTTCTTCCCCATATGATTTTGGGAATGTTTAGAAAAATGTGTTATGTTAGTGCTAAGGGAGCATGTTTTAATAAAACCTGTGATTCTTACCTTTAAAATGCATTTTATTTCATGTTTCTAAGTGCTACAGAGGCTGAGATATTAAGGTTTTGGTAGACGTTGACAATTCTTAGTATTTTTTCAGAAAACCCTCAGGAGATAAGGATATTTATCCTAGAATAACATAGGTTTTTATAGGCGTTTTTAGCAGGCGTTTTAGGAGTAAATGGGTTAAGAATCGTTTTGGGAATCAGATTGTTACTCCCTAGGTGGGACTAGCGACAAATCTAACCCTAACCCTCACCCACAGCAGCAGCATGTTGGCTGCAGTCCTCCTCTCCTACATCTCTCTCTACAGCTAACGTTCCCTGCGCCTCTCTTGCTGCTTCAGCAGTGCTGTATGAAGCCTGGAAATATTCAAAATAAATTAACCGAATAGCTTATCACAAAGGTCGGAATAATGGTCTTCCACATGTGTTTCTCTGCTTTGCTATTACCTCTGGTCCAGACTGTATTTGCTCCTCTGGACGAGCCTTTTTAAATCGTTTAAAATATTTTTCAATATTCATCTGGATTGAGGGAGCAAACAGTCTGCGTTATGATTAAATACTTAAACATTAACGTTATGTAGTAAGGGCAGTCGATATTAACAGCTTACAGCATGTTGTGTATAACTTACATGCTGTAACTGTTATTCTCATGTAAACATAGCATAATTATTAACTAGCCTCCTTAATGCTTGCTAATGCGTTTCCATTACCCTTCAAATCGTGCAAATTGAAAATTAAGCTCAATGGAAACACGCCAATTTCGCATAAAAGACTCCAATTTTTTGCAAAAAAAAAAGGTTTTACGCTCTCGTGAGGTGGAAATATTTTGCAAAACTGCAATGGAAACACATTTACAGTGCACATTTACAGTGAACTGACTTAGAAAGCGCGGTGTGTTTGAACAGATTACAAGACTTCTTTAATTCATAAAAGACAAAATAATTAGAGGAATAACGTTACTGGATTCTTAACCTTAAAGAAATGCCACAATCAAGACCTCGGAGCAGAAATGAGCGAGAAAATACCTCATATGTGCCGCTCACAGTATAAGGGTCTTTCCTTGTCATTAATTAACCTCTTAACCTGCGCCCCATTTTTTGAGAATTCTTTGAAAACGACATACCCAAGTGAAAATGTCTGCAGCTCTTAAACCCTATGGTCTATATTCATAAATCTGGTCTTATTTTAAACTAGACACTTGAAATGTTGCTACCCAAGAGTCATAATAACTCAAAGTAATATGGGAACAGAGTAATATACATGTAAATATACATGTAAGTGACTCACGTTTTTTTTTTTTTTTTTTTTTACTTAGGGAAAAAAATATTATAATTTAATGTTAAGAGCCTGAAAATAACTTAAATATAAAACTGAATGTCTAATCATGTCATGATTCAAATATGAGGATGATTCTCTCAGTAATGGAGCTTCTGTGAGCTTTTATGTCAAGAAAAGTCTAGGCGAATTTCAAAAAGGACATTTATTTCAGAACATTTGCTATTGTAAAGAGTAGTTTTTCATTCAAATAAATCTGCAATAAACTGCTAATTATAATGGATAAACAGTTACTGAAAAACTAAAGCAACTATTTACAGAGATTACAAAGTGTAAAAAACTCATTTAGCTGATGGGAAGCGTCAGTAAGAGTCTGACGAACACAAACAGTATTCACCAAAGCCTACTTACGTAAACTGCGCAAGATAATGCCTTTTGATTGGTTACTAAGTCCATCAATCAAACCTTTGTTGGAAAGGCATTGGCTGGGCACCGAGTGCCTTTATCCAACGAAAACCATGGGCGCAATGATTGACAGCTCACCAAGCCTGTAAAGCGCTTCCTCTATATGATGCATCCCAGGAGAGTCTCTGATTGAAGGAGAGAGACGAGGGAGGGTTTATAATACGTGGGAGAGACTATTCTAGCAGGGGGAGTTTGCCAGAAAAGGATTAGAATCGATATTTCATTGAAAATGGACATGATTGATTACCCTAACTCAAAACTCCCTTGCAAACAACGAAGGATTTTTTGTTTTTTCCCTATTTTTTCGTTGTTTTGGATTAAAAAGTGGGATGCATTTTGAAGAGTGGACTCTTACACAGAGATGTATGCGGGTGTTTATTGGATTCGTCCGATCTGATCCGAACGACAGGTGATGAAAGATGAGTACCGCTAATATTATGCTAATGTTTACATGGCCGGTCCTTTAGCGTTTCATTTAACCCTTTCCTCTCTGGTTTATTTATTGCAAAAACAAGTTCAGAACATGAATCTTGAGTGTTTTAGCTTTCAAATGATGCATAGTTTGTGATAGTTGATTGAATATTTTGTATAAAACAAAAGTAAATAAAAGTACACACACGCCCACTTCACGCTTCTTCTTTGGACGCTCGTGTTTTGATTCAGATCGTGCTCGAAGAGGAGGGGCTATTAGCAAAAACTGAAAATCAATCCGTGGCGGCCGCGTCGATATTGTGGCGGGCCGCCACAAATTAATGAACATATGGGAAACCCTGATATGTGCTCGCTTCCTGTTGGGCTGACGCATAATTTAGAGCAGGGGTTTTCAAACTTTATGATGCCAAGGACCCCCAAATATGATGAACCTTTATGAGGGACCCCCTCCTAAAATCCATCTATTTTTATGTACGAAAAAATATTTAAACTGTTAGATAAATAGTGTGACATTATAACTACAACATAGTGTTTCCCAACTTAAATTGGCTATTAATTTTGGATTTATAAACCTGAAGTACATTTTCAATTAAAAATGATTTGTGTAAGCAACTTTTACAATAAATGTATGTAAGCAGTGTACGTACTGTGTTAAGACAACTGCCTTACAACCCCAGTGAGCGAGATAAATGGGTCTATAGTGAGAAACTCAATAAAGATACAAAGCAAACATATATAATTCTGGAATGTATACAGCAAGAAAGGAGAGCAACATTTAGAAATGAAACCGTTAGGATATTCTGTAGACTTAATCCTTTTTTTGCTTTGTCTTTGTATTCTCTGGAATTTACTGGGGACCCCTTAGAACCTTCTGGAGGACCCCTGGGGGGTTGAAAACACCTGACTTAGAGCACGAAAGTTGTTCGGCCCGATGAGGTCTATGTGTACAGAGTTTCATACATGTACGTGCAAGTGTGTTTGATATATGGACCAAGTTTTCAGACCCCACCTAAAAGGGCGCTGTCGAGCCCCCCTGCCACGCCCGGGTACCCGCTTCAGCCCGGCCCTGATGGCCGCGCATTCCGACGTGTGTGCAAAGTTTCAAGAGTTTTCGAGCACTCTTGAATTAAAGAATTAAAGCTGCAAGCAGTGATGACGGGCCCAAGCCGGTGGCACCACCACGCCGGTGGCATCAGCTTAACTGTGCACGACAGGCAACAGGCATTTAAAATGGGAAAACATAAAAGGACTATGTCAAAGTCATCTGAATTCACCACATTAACTGCAGCAGTTGGTGCTGCTATGACCACAAACTACAACAGCCACATCTATGAGATCAATTAAATTTAAATGAATTTCATGTCAGATGATGTCAAAGGTCAAATTGTAATGAGTTCAGAATACTGTTCGAATGCTGATGTTGTATTATCCTAACACTTCTCTTCATGTGTTTTTTGAGCTACCGTTTGTGCACCAATCTTAAATATAATCTTATATTTGTGCACCAATCTTAAATATAATCTTATATTTGTGCACCAATCTTTCAGGGCTTGGGCCCTAATAATCCTAAGGAAAACAATAGGGCTCTGCGCCCTTTCAGGGCTTGGGCTCTAATAATCTTTAGGGGAACAATAGGGCTCTGCGCCCTTTCAGGGCTTTGGCCCTAATAATCATTAGGGGAATAATAGGGCCCTTCGCCCTTTCAGGGCTGGTGCCCTAATAATAATCCTTAGGGGAACAATAGTGACCCACGATCCACTGCAGGTTAAGAAGTTAAATGTCTCACTGTACACTCACTGCTGTGATGGAGCCATTGCTTAGCCTACATCTGCACTTTAATAGAGCACCCTCAGTGATTTCAGAAGCACCCTCAGTGATTTGATTATGATACCTGTAGGCATAATAGGCCAACGATAAGATAAGATGGCATATATATACAGGTTCTTCAAAAAAAATTAGCATATTGTGATAAAGTTCATTATTTTCCATAATGTAATGATAAAAATTAAACTTTCATATATTTTAGATTCATTGCACACCAACTGAAATATTTCAGGTCTTTTATTGTTTTAATACTGATGATTTTGGCATACAGCTCAAAAATAAATAAAAAATTAGCATATTTCATCCGACCAATAAAAGAAAAGTGTTTTCAATACAAAAAAAGTCAACCTTCAAATAATTATGTTCAGTTATGCACTCAATACTTGGTCGGGAATCCTTTTGCAGAAATGACTGCTTCAATGCGGCGTGGCATGGAGGCAATCAGCCTGTGGCACTGCTGAGGTGTTATGGAGGCCCAGGATGCTTCGATAGCGACCTTAAGCTCATCCAGAGTGTTGGGTCTTGCGTCTCTCAACTTTCTCTTCACAATATCCCACAGATTCTCTATGGGGTTCAGGTCAGGAGAGTTGGCAGGCCAATTGAGCACAGTAATACCATGGTCAGTAAACCATTTACCAGTGGTTTTGGCACTGTGAGCAGGTGCCAGGTCGTGCTGAAAAATGAAATCATCTCCATAAAGCTTTTCAGCAGATAGAAGCATGAAGTGCAAAATCTCCTGATAGCTAGCTGCATTGACCCTGCCCTTGATAAAACACAGTGGACCAACACCAGCAGCTGACATGGCACCCCAGACCATCACTGACTGTGGGTACTTGATACTGGACTTCAGGCATTTTGGCATTTCCTTCTCCCCAGTCTTCCTCCAGACTCTGACACCTTGATTTCCGAATGACATGCAAAATTGGGCCCTAATAATCCTAACTAGTTGACAGCTAACTGGTTGATTTACAGCGTAGATGCCTAAAATCAGCATAAGCTTATGAGACGATGGGCAAAAATATTGATTTTGATCTTGATTCAGTATGAATTCATATGTATATAGCCTACTGTACATATAAATAAGTTTGCCTTTTAGCACTATTTTACACTTTTTTGGGGTTATTATATTTGCTTGCATTCTTTACTATTCACTATTATTAACATTTCAAAATTTCACAAATAAGTAAGCAGTTATGATCTGCAATACTTTTTGAGCAACTAGACTACATGTATATTTATTAAAGGTCCCATGGCATGAAATTTTCATTTTATGAGGTTTTTCAACATTAATATGAGTTCCCCTAGCCTGAATATTGTCCCCAAGTGGATAGAAATGTTGATCGGTGTAAACCCGAGTTCTGGCTGTCTCTCTCTGCCTTTGAGAAAATGACAGGCCAGACGAGCCAATCCTGAAGTCTCCTGTTTTGACGTCCAAGCAGGAACGGTTACCTCCCTTTCCTCCGCCCAGAGAATCTGGCACGCCCATGCAAACGCGAGAGATCATTAAAGGTGCCTTAGAATGAAAAATCGAATAAACCTTGCCATAGTTAAATAACAGGAGTTCAGTGCATGTAAATCACATACAGTGAGTCTCAAACACCATTGCCTCCTCCTTCACATGTAAATCTCGTTTGTGAAAAACACCATGGAAAAATAGGCAAATCTTAACGTAACACCAGCAGTGATGCAATAGATGGGATCATTAATATGTACGCCCCACAACATTTTCATAAGCAAGCTCATGTTCACTATCTGGCGAAACTGCGCAGCCGCATCATCTCTGCAGGTAAACAAGCGTCACGCGAGGATAGCGAGCATGGCAGATCATGGAAACAAATGTTATGTTCCCGGCTGTGCAGGGGATGTGTAGACGTTTCATACTCTTCCCACAAATAAAACATGTCAACAGGCATGGTTGATGTTTATTTATAATCGGATATCGCAACAATTTAATTCAGAGTTGTTAGTTTGCTCGGCCCATTTCACCACGGACAGTTTTCAAACCTGGGACAATATCAAGCAGGCTTTGCTCAGCGTCTGACACTGAAGAAAGGGGCAATTCCAACCATATTCCTGCAAGCAGTAAGTGATTTTATCCACTTCTTGACTGTCTAAACCATTTCTGATTAAATCAAAAGTTTCTTAGAGAGACAATATTAACGATATTATTCCTGTTGTTGTCTATATCCAACGCAAGATGCTATACGGTAAGAATAGGATAATCCAAGTGGCTTACATAACTAAATAGTATGTCTAATGACAAAGGTTAATATTATTTAATGCCAGTGTTGTCATAAATTAGTAAATGCAACCATAGATACGTAACATACTATGTTAGTTTAGTTGCTTACACATAGCTCACTCGATCCTTCTAGCTAACGTCAACACCTCCACCATTTAAGTTGAAACGATAGTAATTTGATATTTATTTATTTATATTTTTGACAACTGAAGTATGATTATATACTGATTGATATATATAAGGTTGAATGCCTAATCTCTCCATCGTCAAGACGGTCAGTAAAGTTGTGTCTGCTATCATTGAGCCGCAGTGAAACAGCCAATCAGAGCAGAACTCTGCATTAATATTCATGACCCTTCCAAATAAGGCAAAAACAGACCATTTCATCCTGGGGGAGATTTCTAGAGTTGTAAATGGACCTGTAAAACCATATCTGGACAATTATTGACCTTAAATAAGCCATATACCCTCTATGTAGATACCAGAGAACAATTTAAAATGTTGTTTCAAATCATTCTAGGGCACCTTTAACGTTACTTGTGAACGAGTGAATGCAGGCAGTTTCTCAGTGTTTGGATGTACAAATGAAAACAGAAGTCTTTTTTCAGTTCCTTCTGATCCGTGATCAGTAATTTCTGATGTGTAGCTAATTATTTATTATTCGTGCACACAATGCGGCTTCTCTCTCTCCAGACAGAACGGTGTTTTCGTGTTTTCTATCTTGTGCGTCAGTGTTTTTGTACGTCCTCGTCGCGTCTACCGGTTCTAAAATGTGCATACAGTCATGAGTTTCTGCTCAACATCGGCCTCACACACGCCGAAGCTCGGGCTGCACTGGCCGTTGGCCTTCAACATCCCCGACCCCCAGTACTGCATCTGGCCCACAGCGGAGGCACCAAACGCGGCGTGAGATTAAGCAGAAGGGGGGGTAAGTGTGAGCATATTCGTGCTAGCCAGCCTAGCCCCACAATAAACTGGATTACATTCGATTACTGCTGTTGTGTCTTTGTTTGCGCTGTGTACTCAACGCGTGTCACTGACGCTTTTATTTTATTTTAAAAATAATGCTATTATCAACACTTATTTTTAACTCGTTCATCTCGACAGCTGTAATGGTACTTTGCATGTGTTACAAAGTTGGTAATAATGATGAAGACGGACTCGGTGTGACTGGGACTCGTGTTTATTCAGAACTCTCAGATACAAACACAATAAACTCGCGCTGACTGACAGCGCTCTCATAACTCAGTAGGTACTATAAATAACTTTGTTAGCGATCGCTGAGCTCCGTCTCTGGTACGTTAGTGATGTCCGGTTCGCGAACGATCTTTCTTTTGAACCGGTTCTTTTTAGTGAACCGAATCAGTTCACCAAATCGGACTGAATCGTTCTAAACGGTTCGCGTCTCCAGTCAGCGCTGATCCATAATTTACTAAAGTTACTAACTTTCTGACATGAGTGACAGTCCCTCCGACTAGAAATAGACTAATAACCTGAAGTATATGCTAATAACTACAACAGTTCAGACATGCTGAGAACTGATGTGAAGTGAACTCAGGTCCATCCGTGCCTGCTCGTGCCTCGTAGACCAAGTTAAACCACGCCCCCTCCGCTCATTTAAAATACAAAGATGTCAGCCAATCACAACAGTGGGCGTTTTTACTGAAGTCTCACAGCAGACACGCCTCTTGAAGCAGGGCATTCAGCCACAGGGCAAACAGCAGTATTGAAAAAATGCCTTTTATTTCTAAATTATGACATTTTATGATGTAAAAGTCATACTAACAATATAAGTACACCTCAGGAAACATTATAAAATAATAGAAAAATGCCATGGGACCTTTAAAGAGCCATACAGGCACCCTGTGGGTAATGGCATTACAAGTGAAAATTTGTATTTTTCCAGCCACAAAATGGCTCTAATTTGCCTCTTTGCAGTGGAATTCTCTATTTTAACCTTAATGCACTAATTGTAATATAAATAATAAAAATATTAGAAGAATATTTTAAGTGGTCATGAATGGACCATAAGTATTGCACAAATAGTATTTAATACCAAAAGATCTCCTCAAAATATTCAATAAATATTATTGAATTAAAATATAGGCTATTTATTTAAAAAATAGTTAAGGTGTATGGTCACATCTGACCATCAATGAGTGTAAGTGTGACTCAATGAGTAAGGAATACCTGAGGGCTAAATACAAGAAAAACATTAATATTAATGCTAACAATGTTGCATCTCTACCACTCTCCATAATATAATGATACTGTAAATGTGGCTGACGTAATACTCAATGCACACTATGCTGTAGGCTACTGTTTACCAAAAATTGGTAAACTTACGCGGCTTAAGCCATTCAAATGTACTGACACAGCGCTAGAAGTATTGAGCGCTCCGGGAACCACGTGACCATGCGCGCCGCCGCGAGATGACAGGCGGAGTATGAGAGAGACCTGTACTCGAGCAACAGCGCAAACTCTTTCGGAATATTTTGAACAGCTGAATAATCATCTCATTAAGATAAAGTAGAGACAATTGTTGACGAAAATGAAGAGAGATTTTATCTTAGTTTTTATTTTATGCAAAACATTTTAGTCTCGTCCTTTTTCGTCAACAATAAAGCATGTTAATTTAGTCTTAGTCAGCGTTCTTGGACATTGGTGCAGTCTCGTCATCGTCTCGTCTTCGTCACGGAAAAAAGGTCGTTGACGAACATATTTAGTCTCGTCTCGTCTGACGAAATTAACACTACTTAGACGTCATGGTTTGAAATCATGCATGGCACGGAAGGTTCCCCTGCTTAAACCAGCACATGTCAAGGCCCGTGTTAAGTTTGCCAATGACCATTTGGATGAACCAGAGTCATGGGAGAAAGTCATGTGGTCAGATGAGACCAAAATATAACTTTTTGGTCATAATTCCACTAAACGTGTTTGGAGGAAGAAGAATGATGAGTACCATCCCAAGAACACCATCCCTACTGTGAAGCAAAGGGGTGGTAGCGTCATGCTTTGGGGGTGTTTTTCTGCACATGGGACAGGGCGACTGCACTGTATTATGGAGAGGATGACCAGGGCCATGTATTGCGAGATTTTGGGGAACAACCTCCTTCCCTCAGTTAGAGCATTGAAGATGGGTCAAGGCTGGGTCTTCCAACATGACAATGACCCGAAGCACACAGCCAGGATAACCCAGGAGTGGCTCTGTAAGAAGCATATCAAGGTTCTGGCGTGGCCTAGCCATTCTCCAGACTTAAACCCAATAGAATCTTTGGAGGGAGCTCAAACTCCGTGTTTCTCAGCGACAGGCCAGAAACCTGACTGATCTAGAGAAGATCTGTGTGGAGGAGTGGGCCAAAATCCCTCCTGCAGTGTGTGCAAACCTGGTGAAAAACTACAGGAAACGTTTGACCGCTGTAATTGCAAACAAAGGCTACTGTACCAAATATTAACATTGATTTTCTCAGGTGTTCAAATACTTATTTGCAGCTGTATCATACAAATAAATAGTAAAAAAAAATCATACATTGTGATTTCTGGACTTTTTTTTTTTTTTTTTAGATTGTCTCTCACAGTGGACATGCACCTACGATGACAATTTCAGACCCCTCCGTGATTTCTAAGTGGGAGAACTTGCAAAATAGCAGGGTGTTCAAATACTTATTTTCCTCACTGTATATACACACACATACATACATTTTTTTTTTTTTTTACATTTAAAAAAGTTATATTGTGCTTTGTTCGTATCTCTGCTGGAATGCTAAAAAAATGTTCAGTGTTAAATAAATATTTTTAAATTGCAGTTTTGTAATTTCTTTTTCTTTAAAAAAGCAAGACAAAATTGTAAAAAGCTATTTTTACTATTTAATTTATGCAATGGTGAAAAAATTGTCAAAATAAATGGGGGGGGGGAAAACTAAAAAAACAGTGTTCAGTATTCGGCTTCGGCCAAGTGTTTTATTATTATTCGGCTTCGGCCAAGAATTTTCATTTCGGTGCATCCCTACACAAAATGTACAGCTGCAAAAGGTTACGGACTTCTTTTTGCCTTGATTTTTTTCAAAATGATGTCTCACCAGTTTGTTCATAGATTTCGCTTGAAATATATTGTTATAATAATGTTGTTACATGTTTCTGCCTTGTGCTTTCAGAACCTTAAATTCAATTTTATTTAGTGGTTTGTGAAATGCTGTTCTCATACCTACTTGTATCTGATTCTCAGTCTAAAATGGACAAGAGTGACCTGGTGCAGAAAGCTAAGCTCGCTGAGCAAGCCGAGCGCTATGATGACATGGCAGCAGCTATGAAGGCTGTTACAGAGGGTGGCGTGGAGCTTTCCAATGAAGAGCGCAATTTGCTCTCCGTGGCGTACAAGAACGTGGTAGGCGCTCGCCGTTCCTCCTGGCGTGTCATCTCGAGCATTGAGCAGAAAACGGAGGGGAATGAGAAGAAGCAGCAAATGGCACGCGAGTACAGAGAAAAGATTGAGACTGAATTGCAGGACATCTGCAATGATGTGCTGGTATCTCCACTTCTTTCTCTTGACCTTCTAAACCTTTTATAATGACATCAAATTATTCTGTATATGTTCATTCTTTAAATACAAAATATTTATTATTCAGTTGTCAAAAACAGTTAATTTCATTTTAATGTGTTAAAAATATAAGATTCAGATGTCATTCATTATATTTAACCTTTCTTCAGAAAGAAAGGGCAATTTTTAACAATGTGAGCCATCCTGATGTTCCCAACTTATGTCTTAACAGGGTCTTTTGGAGAAGTTCCTAATTCCCAATGCTTCTCAAGCAGAGAGCAAGGTGTTTTATCTGAAAATGAAAGGTGATTACTATAGATACTTATCTGAGGTTGCATCTGGAGAAACTAAGAGTGGTAAGTGCATTGTAGAATTGGTTTTCCTTTTTCTTTATTTTCTCATTGGTTGTTTTGACAGTGTTCTATCCATCAATTTATCTGTCTGTTTCATCTTATCTTTCTATCTATTAGACGTGTCGATATACGTTAATGCGGGGTATCACGATAATAAACATGCGTGTTTATTTTTACCACATTGGTATTGTGGTAAAAATACATTAGTATTGTCACGATTCTGGAATTTCTAACTTCAATATGATACCTTGAAAAATATCAATATTTGATAGCATTTTCGATACCGCAGCTAAAACTGACATGTACTGCCATACAGATATTTTTATTATTCTTTTATAATTTTGATAATTTGGAGTAATTTTGTTGCAATGGCTCACACACTTTATTTGAAACTTTGAACTAAATTTGCAAAAAAAGACCAGTAAACAGTCAATAATAAGATAAGAACAAATTAAAGCTGCGAGCAGCGGTGACAGGCCCAAGCCAGTGGCACCGCCACCCTGGTGCAGGGACGGATTGACAATCTGTGCGTTCTGGAAAAGTCCAGAACGGCCGTCCAACCAAGGGCCGTCACTCGGCCATCGGCAAAAAAAAAAAAAAAAGTCTAATAACGCAATATGAACAGCCAACAGCAGGGGCACTAATACGATCACTTATATACTGCTATGTGCAAAAAAAAAAAAAAACTGAGAAAGAAGAGTGGAAGAGTCGGCCTACTAGCCAGTTTGTGATTGGTCCCCGGATTTCCAAAATCAAATCACCGGCAAAATGGCTAGCAGAAAACGAGAGGTGGATGGGAAAAAGTTAAAGAAAAGAGGGCCAAGTCTCTCGAGACTGATGCAGCAAATGGTAAAAAGCTTACAGAGCTTTTTGGTTGCAGTGCAACTGCCAGCAGCACTACATCGCTTAGCCAGACTTAGACTGTAGAGGACTAGCAAGTGGAAGCTGAGCCTCCACAGCCTGGTCATGATGCGGAGGGACAGACAGAGTTAACTTCACACCAGCAAGAGGTCCTGGTAAGTGCCAGTAGTAGCAGGACACATTATAATAGGCTGCCTTTATCCCTATCTTAGCGAATTGCATAGTCAGCTAGCAATCAACATGGGTGTGCATGGGGTGGAACGGTACTCATTTTAACCGAATTGGCATGGCTCGGTGCATGAATTTACACGGAGAATACACGATATAAAAATAAATAAAACTTGCGCGAAAATTTATGTAATGCGGAACTACGGTTAGAGAGAGACGTGATGTGTGTGTGTGAGAGAGAGAGAGGCCTGGACGCGATGCCGCGATCGAACAGTGGAAACATAAAAACAATACATACAATTTTGTTCATACAGGACATCATTCAAACTGCAAAGTGTTTGCTTATATTTGTGTACACTCGCAATAAAACAAAACATTGTGCTTTTGTCAAACTGTAAATTCTTGTCAAACTGTAACCTACAACTGTCATCTAACCAAAATATCTCTCTCTCTCTCTCTCTCTCTCTCTCTCACTCTCACTCTCACTCTCACTCTCACTCTCACTCTCACTCTCACTCTCACTCTCACTCTCACTCTCACTCTCACTCTCACTCTCTCACTCACTCACTCACTCACTCCAAAATTGGAAAATTATTAATTTAATTGCTAAATTAATAAATGGTGCCAATTCACAGAAACAGCAAAGATGATTTTAATATCAGTGTCAGGTAAGAGTAAGATGCGTGTCTACATTTTATGGAAGTTCATTATAAACAGCCAATTTTAGAAAATCATGTGAAGTTTTTTTTTATTTATACATTTGAATTATATCAGTAAATAATTGATTTAAAGATGTGTCAAAAATGATCTTTGCAAACACAGCACATGACCTTCTGTAAAGCACATGTATAGAGAAAACACAGGCCCCCCTGTTACAAAAAAAGAGAGAGTTCTGTCTGAATAAGTACAAACAGTGTTGGGGGTAACGAGTTACAAAATAACGGATTACAGTAACGATATTACTTTTTTGGGTAACGAAGTAAAGTAACGCATTACACTAAAAATATTGGTAACTACACTACTTTACTAGACTATAGGAACGCGCTTTCCTGCGTTACTCAAGCCGCGTTTGCCTGTGTGTAAAGATCTGATATGTTTAAGTGCTGCGTGCACCGTTGCCATAGAACAGTGTTTCCCAACCGAGGTGCCGTCTGACAAGAGCATGGATGCCGTGTAAAAGTCCTTCAAATTCTCTCTTTGTAAACTTTGTTCAATGCATATAGTGCTGCAGTATGTTCGAATACCAGTCATTTTCGCCGTCGTCACAAATGAGAAGTTGCGCGCGCTGTGAGAATATTTTGTCTATGTGCACTCATCCGAAAGCGCGCACACGTCTCACAGTGCGCAAATATTGAGTTATCTTTCAAGTTTGGCTCTTGAACGGACAAACTCACACAAAACTATGTCAACATGCCCATCTTGATGAGTATCCTAGCAGACATAGTCTGTATATGCCTTAAAACGACGCATATCCGAGCATTGGGTCTTAAAGGGGCAGTTTTATTAGGTCTTAAAGGGGCAGTTTTATTAGGTCTTAAAGGGGCAGTAGCCTTTACTGCTGTCTGTTTAATGTCAAACAACAAAAGACAAGGGCATCACTCACTGCTCTTGATTGAATAGATTTTGTAAATTTAATAGGATTAATGTTTAATTTATACAGTCAAATATGCAATGTTATTTTACATTTGATTTCTGTACCTGAAAACTAATGTTAGACGTACCTGAAAAACCTGAAAAGCATTGTTTATTTTATTAGTGTCTTTGCTCAATAGTATTTATTTGTGCTGCTGCTTGTATTTAAATTATTTGTTCTTATTATTTTCTTTATCTTTATTTGACAGTAGTCCTTTTTGTTTGTTTGGGGAAACACTGCCATAGAGCCATGATGTTTGTCCATATATCTACACGGTAAATTAAGAAATGGGAAAGTAAAGTAATAAGTAGTGTAGTTACTTTTCAAATACAGTAACTAGTAAAGTAATCTCATTACAATTTACAGATGTAACTAGTAACTAGTAACTAATTACTTTTTTTGAGTAACTACCCCAACACTGAGTACAAATCACAGATGTCAGGTGATAAGAATTGTAACTCAAATGTCATTTAGAAAATTAGTCCTGTCCGAATGTGGATATAGTGTCATAGTTTCATTTCAATTGTGAAGTTATCATTTGCTGCAATATGAATTTAAGTCCGCTAAATGTAAAATAACTATTTAATGTCATAGGTCACAGCAGCTGCAGCCTTCCCCTCTCTCACACACACACACACACACGCACGCACGCACGCACGCAGGGAGAGAGAGGCAGATTTTAAAATAACCCTGTTTAAATCTAACACAATGCTGCCATCTTCTGGCCATTGATGGGAAGGCAAACAGAGAGAGAGAGAGAGACAGTCAGATTTCTGAAGAAATATTTAAAAGAAATATATTGATCTGAAAAATAGTACATTCATTTTAAATTCACCCAGGTTAAATTACCGAACATACAATATTAATTTATTTTAAATCAAACAATGATTTTACAAGATATGAGACAATTTCTATTTCCTTTTTTGTCCTTATTTAATCCCTCGCCATAGCAGCACCCTTTGAGATATTCTATAATCGTTCGCATTATATCATCTTCAGTGTCTTTGTTTCAGGTTGACTGAGTTTGGTGTCGATTCCATGCATCTCCTACGAGGAGTTTATAAAAAATCAGAGCCTGTTTATTAAAAAAATTGTACATTCAAACCAAAATATCTGACTTCCTGTTGGTCGGAGCTAATGATTGGAAATTAGAACGTTGTCCGGCTCAATGAGAACACTATATACACGAGTTTGGTGACTGTAGATAAAACTATCGAAATATCTTTTTCAAAAGGTGGCGCTACTGAGCCCCTCCACCACGCCTGTTTCTGAGTCTTTGGCCGTATCTACTGCACGGCATCTCTGATGTGTGTGTCGAGTTTCATGCAATTTCAAGCATGCTAAGAGTAGGGGTGTCCATGGTTAACCGATTAACCGTTAAAAATTGCGTAACCGAGTGAAACATTTTGCTCGGTTAAGTGGCGTCAATGGCGTGCTTTGAATTTAGTTGTAATATATTTTTGCACCACTAGAGACCGCCAGAACGCTCCCAGACATTTGTAATATCCACAAGAAGAAGTCATGAGTTTTCTAACATGAAGCGGGCAAAGAAAAGTACAGCGTGGGAGCACTTTAAAATTGAGAGTGACGGGGCAAAATGCAAGTATTGCAATGCAGTGCTTAGATATACTTCCACTGCATGCATTTTATTTCTATAAATGCATTTCCAATGTGGTCCAACCAGTTATTAAAGGTGTTAAAAATGAACTACCTTTTTTTTGTGTGTGTCTGTATCTCGGGGTCTGGCGCGCACACCAGAGTTTCAGTTAGAAAAAAAGGGTGCCGGTCAAAGTGACCGGCAGAGATTTCGTTTTCCAGACATTTTGATGATAGGCTATGCCGGTCAACTATCGCCTCTTAATAAGTAAAGTTGAAGAAAACTGGAGGCAGGCTATGTAACTTAAAAAATGACATAATCAGGCCGCCGAATGCAACATGTTTATTAGCCTAACTTTCAAATAGACGGAAAAAACATTTTCTACTAGGCTATGGTTTGTTTCTTCATTCGGATCTATTTGCGATGCGATCCATTCCATTCTAAACAAACAAAGCAGTTTATGCTTAGTCCTTGTTTCATTATTAATTTAGATAATAATTCATAAATGCACGCATAATTATCAGTGAAATTTATAAATGTTGCAGATGTTTTACATGCATCCACAAACAAATGCCTTTCAACTTATGTGTGCAAAATTCAGCTTGAAATGTCTTTTAACAATTTAAAACGAAAAGAAATAGGCTACTCTCTGATTATGTAATCGATGATGTGCATTTCTCTCTATAGGCGCGTTCACTACGGAGATGGCGGTCGTCAACTTAATAAACTAAAATTAATAACCCCCCGATCACAATGTCGTGGAATGTATACGCCAAAACTCATTTTGGCGTGCATATGATACGCTGTTTTTCGCGTGCATATGATACTCACTTTATGGAGTATATATGACACGCTCTCTTGGGTAGGTTTAGGGTAGTGGGGTGGGGGGTTCGTATGTATAATACGCCATAAAGTGCGTATCATATACATTCCACGACATTGCACACTCGTACTATTTATACGCATTTTTCGTGAGATCCGGCTGGGTTAACCGAGTATTAACCGCTAAGGGCCTCGGTTAACGGTTAATGAAAAACTTGAAAACGTGCAGCCCTAGCTAAGAGTATCAAAAACACCCAAAAAGATTATTAAACTTTGACATGTTGCCATGGCAACAGTATTTAACATATCAGGAAACCATTCATATGTCTATCTCCCATGTTTCTTTATCATACTGATGAAGTTTGAAGTAAATCAGATGAAAATAAGATGGTGATTCAAAGCATTTTTGAAAGTGACACACTTCCTGCTGCCAGTTGGTGGCACTATAACTTTGACTCACAAAAGTCAAATCCATGTGATCGGCCACTTACAATGAACACACAGCTGAAGTTTCATTTAAATCAGTCAATGTTTGCAGAAGTTATAACACACTTCCTGTTTCCCTTTTCTCGAAACTGAGGAGGACAGAGAGAGGCAGAGTGAGATTCACATTGAACACAATTTTAAACAACAAAAAAAGAAATTAAATCTAAATGGTGGGAGAAAGTTGTTTTTATTTCACTCTCTGAAAACAGTGTGTTCAAGGACTTATCCTACTTGGTTCATAAATAAGGCTATACTCCCACCTTCTGGTTATTCTATACATCACATTTGCTCTTTTTTTTTTGTCCTCAAACAAGAAGCATGAATCTGCTTATTTTGAAGTTACACACACCTCATTGTTTGAAAAAGAAACTCAAATGTGTTTTTTTTTCTAATATTAGTATTTTTTTTATAGAAATAAATTGTGTCAACAATAATAACCCATAATAGCTGACTTCCTGTTGGGCTGACATATAACTTAGATCTCATCGGGCCAAACAACTTTTGTGCTCCACGTGTACCGAGTTTCATACAAGTACGTGCAAGTGTATTTTATATATGGACCAAGTTTTCAGAAAGTTTACAAAAACTTCCTGTTTTATGGCGTAACATCAAACTTTGTGAGGCTGCCACGGACACAATCTTCGCAATTTAACATGGGTAAGGCCTTTAGACTAGACTGTGCAAATATGATGTTGATCTGATTAAATCTCTCATTAAAGTTCATTAAAGTACAACGTCTATAAATGGCAAAAACTACTGAAATTTTGCAGAGAAAATTCTAAATCTCACTTCCTGTTGGGTTTTCATAATTTGCACTCTGGGTGTTTTTTGTAGGTATTGGGCTTTTACATGTGTCTACCGAATTTCATACTGGTACGTGAAACGTAGCTCGAACGGCGCTTAATTGAAATTTTGTAGGTGACGCTATCGAGCCATTTTGCCACGCATGAAACCCATATCAGACGTAAATTTTCGCCACTTCTTTTTTGTGTGTGTTTTTGAGCATGTTTAGGCCCTCACAAATGCAATTCATTTGGGAGAAGAAGAATAATAGGCTGAGCAATTCCAATAGGGTCCTCACACCATCGGTGCTTGGGCCCTAATAAGAATCCTTAGGGGAACAATAGGGCTTGGGCCCTAATAATAATCCTTAGGGGAACAATAGGGCCTTCGCCCGTTGGGCTTGGGCCCTAATAATCCTTAGGGCAACAATAGGGCCTTCGCCCTTCAGGGCTTGGGCCCTAATAATAATTAAAGCTGCAAGCAGCGATGGAAGGGCCCTTGCACCTGCACCGCCACCCGGTGGCTTTAGGAAAAAAAGAGCACGATGGGCAACGTGCGTTTAAGTAGGAAAATATATGAGGACTACGTCAAAGTCATCTGTACTGGCCACGCTTCCTTCCTCCAGCTGGTGGTGCTACGACAGTATCTGAATTGTGGCGTGTAGACATCTTCATGCCAGGACTCTTATCAAACACTTGAAGTTTGGGGACAGATTGGACATTGCGTAATTGAGTTAAACTTCCTGTTTCATGGTCTTAATAGCATGCATTAACACTTAGCTAAGTATTGCTAGCATGTTGTAATATGTTTCTAGCATATTAAGCACTCTGTAATATTTTAGTATGCTGCTAGGAGTGCATCAGTGTTAAACATGTCACTTCCTGCTGCCAATAGGTGGCGCTATAATTGAAACTGAATATGTGCATGGACATGTGTTCAGGACTCTTTTCAAACGTGAAGTTTGGGGCAGATTGGGCATTGCATGTCTGAGTGCATATGCATCATACGTGATCTTGGCAAACACATCACGTGACGTTTTTATTTCAAGTGATAGTGATAGCCTATATGAAAGGGTTAAATTATCATCATCAAGAGAGAAAGTCTCTCTCACACACGCACACAGAGAGTGAGAGTGAGAGTGAGGGGGGAGGGGAAGGACAGGCAGAGTGAGATTCTGATTGAGCAAAATATATTATTTGGACTTTTGATATAGGCTAGCTTGCAGATCTATCTTAGCTTAGTTTAAACGTGTGGAACACTGTATGATAAATCACAAAGTATTTTTAAATGTCAAATAATGTTCATTGTCTATATTATTTAATTTAGACCTTTTATGTGTTTCAAATAACTCTTGTCGCTAACTGTGCTGAATGCATGCAGAAAGCAAGAGTTTGCATGTTCCTCACGATAATGGCTGAGTTCGCTGTGTACACATCATTATTGTAATTTTTTTTTCTAATGTTGTTGCCTAGAGTTTTTGCTTCAAACTGATGTCAAAATCATTGTGCCTGCTCATTCACATAAAACAATATATTGATTTAAATTTTGTAAGACACTTTTTCTTTACAAAGCCCGTATGCGACCAGGGTGTGAATAATCATGAATAATGCTGTGATTTGCACAGTGTTGGGAGTAATGGCGTTTAAGTATAACGGCGTTACTAACGGCGTTAATTTTTCAGTAACGGAGTAATCTAATTAATTACTTTTCCCAATGTTGCAACGCCGTTAGCGTTACTGAGAAAAAAAATGCGGCGTTACTATAATTGAGCTCACTGAAGCGGTTTTCATCCGAACAGGCTCTCTGTCAGTCGGACCTGCAACGTGTGTGTGTGTGTGTGTGTGTGTGTGTGTGTGTGTGTGTGTGCGTGTGCGTGTGCGTGTGCGTGTGCGTGTGCGTGTGCGTGTGCGTGTGCGTGTGCGTGTGCGTGTGCGTGTGCGTGTGCGTGTGCGTGTGCGTGTGCGTGTGCGTGTGCGTGCGCGTGCGCGTGCGCGTGCGCGCGCGGTACACATAACTGATGATGATTGGTGGGTGGGAGACAAGGTTGAGGTTGATAGGTTGAGTCCACACACACACACACACCTATGACGCACAGTCGCACACGCATATGCACAGTCAGCGATGGCAAGTCCGACTTCAAAGGTAGCTTTCGCAAACTGGAAGTATAAGCGCTACTCTTCCCTCGTTGAGGTGAAAGGTAAGAATGTTTATGTGACGTGCAACTTATGCCCAGGAAGAGAGTCTCTCCACGTCGGTGGCAAGTAATTCTAATCTAATGAAGCTCCTCACATCATCACAGCCACAACATGAGCGGCTAAAAACCCAGGCGATAACGTGAGCTCCACTACCAGAGGAGTAGTGAAGTACTGATAATATTTACACTATAGTAGGTCTACTGATAATATTTACAATACATTGAATTTGATAGGTGTCTCTCACATTGTCCCACAGCAACATTACAATAGTGTACATTAATGTACAATGTTTAGTGTCTAATTCATTCATTTAACATATTTAAATTGGGGGCATCCAAGTTATTTGACATATTTGAACTTTTGACAAAAAAAAAGTAACGCAGTAATTACTTTCCCTGGTAATTAGTTACTTTTATAATGATGTAACTCAGTTACTAACTCAGTTACTATTTGTAAGAAGTAACTAGTAACTATAACTAATTACTTTTTTAAAGTAACGTGCCCAACACTGGATTTGCACCTGAGAGAACAAAGAACAACATAATGAGCTGTATAATTAATGAACCTTTGAGTCCGGTATATGAGTGGGAACAAGACAAAATAAATATATTTTGTTGTAGTTTATTTAGAATATAGTTGGAAATATAAAGTGATAGCCAAAGGCACATTACAAAGGCCTATTATATTTTAACTTAAAATCAAAAGATTTGAAACCAGGCTCAGTCGGGGTGCCAGTTCTCCTCAATTAACAAACAGCGTATTATTATTCTGGCAGCTTTACAGGTCAGAGGTCATAATAGATCGGAATATTCGAAGGACCGGAGGCAACACGCTGGAGACGGGTTTATTGTGGATGACATATCGATTTAAGTATTATTTAATTGTAATATTTGAACAATCGGAGTCAACACGCTGAAGACGGGTTTATTGCGGATGACATACTGATTTAAGTATTATTTAATTGTAATATTCGAACAATCGGACTCATCACACTGGAGACAGGTTTATTAAGATGCTGTGTCGATGAGGCAGTTGCAGGGGGAGACTAATTGACACGGTCTCTGCGGACACTTCGGGGTCCTGTGTTGGTCTTCTCTGGGCGCAGGTCCATCATCTGATCAGGATATGGCCCGGATCCGGCTGACTGCAGTAAACCTCGGGATAAAACAGAGAGACTATCATTAGCGTAGATGCCATTCTTCTGATGATGTAACGAGTACATCAGGTGTTATGGGAAGTGTTCCCGGTTCCGGCTGACCTAGTTAATGCAGCCTAACAATAATTTCAAAGAAAAAGTGTTTTCAAATCAAATCAAATCAAATCACTTTCACTTTATTTGTCACTCTACATATGCACAAGTGCAACAGTAGGTGAAATTCTTAGGTGCAGTTCCGAGCAACATAGCAGTCATGACATGACATGTACAACATTTAAAGCAGCATCAGATTACACATCTGATGCGCACACAATTACTCACAGCACAGTAAACTCTACAATAAACAATAAATAATTTACACAATGTGAGTGTAGTTCTCACAGCTTTAAACAATATACACATACTTACAATATACATATACTTTAAACAATATACACTAAACATACACTAAACAATATACATTACGCTATAATAGTAATAATAATATACAATGTATAGTATAAAATATTATTCACAGATTGAAAAATTGAAATCCAAAGTGCAATAGATGCTGTATGATAAATAAATGTGTATATAATGTGTGTGTATCTACAGTGGGTTGTGCTGAGTGATATTCTGTCCAGAGTGTGTTATGATCCTGATGGATCAGGAGTTAAGTAGTCTGATTGCTTGTGGGAAGAAGCTGTTCTGGAGTCGGCTGGTGCGTGTTCTAATGCTGCGGTACCGTCTGCCTGATGGCAGCAGTGAGAGCAGCCCATGGTTCGGGTGGCTAGAGTCTCTGAAGATCCTCTGAGCTCTCTTCACACACCGCCTGGCGTAAATGTCCTGGAGGGAGGGAAGCTCACCTCCGATGATGCAGCTGGCCGTGCGCACTACCCTTTGCAGGGCCTTGCGGCTGCGGGCGGTACTGTTGCCGTACCAGGTGGTGATGCAGCCAGTCAGCAGACTCTCGATGGTGCAGGTGTAGAAACGTGTGAGGATGTGGCGGTTCATTCCAAACCTCCTCAGCCGTCGCAGGAAGAAAAGGAGCTGATGAGCCTTCTTCACAACGGCCTCAGAGTGGACGGACCATGAGAGTTCCTCTGTGATGTGGACACCGAGGAACTTGAAGCTGCTGACTCTCTCCACCGGTGCTCCATCGATGGTGATGGGGCGGTGTTCTCTCTCATTCCTCCTGAAGTCGACCACCAGCTCCTTGGTCTTGCTGACGTTGAGGGAGAGGTTGTGCTCCTGACACCACCGTGTCAGAGTGTGCACCTCCTCTCTGTAGGCCGTTTCATCATTGTCGGTGATAAGACCTACCACCGTCGTATCGTCAGCAAACTTGATGATGGTGTTGGAGCTGTGGGTTGCCACACAGTCATGTGTGTACAAAGAGTACAGGAGTGGGCTGAGAACGCAGCCCTGAGGGGCTCCAGTGTTGAGAGTCAGTGATGAGGAGATGTTACTGCCCATTCTGACCACCTGGCGTCTGTTTGACAGGAAGTCCAGGATCCAGCTGCATAACAGGCTGTTTAAGCCTAGAGCCCGGAGTTTCATGTCAAGTATGGAGGGCACAATGGTGTTGAATGCTGAGCTGTAGTCCACAAACAGCATTCTCACATACGTGTTCCTCTTTTCCAGGTGGGAGAGAGCAGTGTGTATAGTGGATGAAATGGCATCGTAAGTGGAGCGGTTTGTGCGGTATGCAAACTGCAGTGGGTCCAGTGAGGGGGGGAGAACAGAGCTGATGTGGTTTCTGACTAGTCTTTCAAAGCATTTGCTGATGATGGGGGTCAGAGCAACAGGACGCCAGTCGTTTAAGCAGGTGGTTTTTGATTGCTTAGGTACAGGAACAATAGTGGACGTTTTAAAGTATGTTTTTTTTAAAGTTTTAAGTTTAAAGTTGTATGTGTATGCCACAGAAAAGAGATGTGTTTTTAGTCTAGATTTAAACTGACAGAGTGTGTCTGCTTCCCGAACAATGTTAGGAAGACTGTTCCAGAGTTTAGGAGCTAAATAGGAAAAGGATCGACCGCCTGCAGTTGATTTGGATATTCTCGGTATGATCAACTGGCCAGAATTTTGAGACCGCAGTAGACGTGATGGAGTATAATATGTTAAGATCTCGCTCAAGTATTGGGGAGCTAAACCATTTAGTGCTTTGTAAGTAATAAGTAAGATTTTAAAATGTATGCGATGTTTAATAGGGAGCCAGTGCAATGTTGACAGAACTGGGCTAATATGGTCATACTTCCTGGTTCTAGTAAGTACTCGAGCTGCTGCGTTTTGGACCAGCTGGAGTTTATTTATTAAGCGAGCAGGGCCACCACCCAGTAGAGAATTACAATAATCTAGCCTTGAGGTCATGAACGCATGAACTAACTGTTCAGCATTTTGCATTGAGAGCATGTGCCGTAATTTAGATATATTTTTTAGATGGTAGAATGCAGTTTTACAGATGCTAGAAACGTGGCTTTCAAATGAAATATTGGTATCAAAGAGCACACCCAGGTTCCTCGCTGACGACGAAGACTCGACAGAGCAGCCATCAAGTGTTAGACAGTATTCTAGGTTACTACTTGTGGAGCTTTTTTGTCCAATAATTAAAAATTCAGTTTTTTCTGAATTGAGTTGCAGGAAATTACAGGTCATCCAATGTTTTATATCAGCTATGCATTCCGTTAATCTTGAGAATTGGTAAGTTTCTTCAGGGCGTGAAGAAATATAGAGCTGAGTATCGTCAGCATAACAATGAAAAATATAGCTGCAAGCAGCCATTATCGGGGCCAAGCGCAAAGAAGAAGACAAGACATGCCAAAATGGCTGGCAATGTCAGATCAACTGCAGCAATGAGCAATTAAAGACCTATTAAGGTTATTTTAGGCAACTATATGATAAATACGAACAATAATAATGATTTATTGATTTATCGCTTTCAACCAATAGGTGGCACAGTTACGAAATTGATGTGGTGTGGTCAGAATAAGGGAACAATGACACTTGCAAAGATTGGTGTCAATATATCAAAGCAGGGTGTCAATATAGTGTCAATATGTCATTGCAGAGATATAGCCTCAAGAGGCCTTTTCATTATGACCACATGGTGGTGCTGTTTTGAAACCTTTTAAGTACCTTAAAGGCATGGTGCTAATGCTAGTGCTGATGACCCATACCGAGTTTCGTAACAATCCGTTCATGCGATCATAAAATACAGCATTTTAGCACATAATTCAAAATGGCCGACAGCCGAAATGGCAAAATTGGATATCAGACGACTCGGCATGCCGTCCTGAATCTAACAAGACCACTTTTATGATTTTTGGATAAACGGTTCAAAAGTCATAAGCAAAAATAGCAATTTTTCGTATCTCCGGACCAGTAGGTGGCACTGCGCCGAAACGCTGTATGTTGCCTCAGGACATGCTTGTGATGACTTGTACCAAGTTTGGTTTGAATACGATAAAGCGTTGTGGAGATATAGCCTTAAGTGTATTTTCGCAACCGCTACGTAAAATCTGTTTGCGCGTTTATCAAAAACGATTTGACGAATCAACTTGAATTCCATGTTTTTTTTTTGTCAGCATTGTCTGAAGATGATCTGGTTCAATTTTCATGCAAATCGGTTGAACCGTCTAGGATGAGTTTGCCAAAGTAGATTTTTCGGAAAATTCAAAATGGCGGGAAAATTTTCATGACGGAAAATGACGTCATAGGGTGCAATCGAATCGGTTTGAGCCAAGGAATCAGAGGAAAAATAATTTTGTTTCTAGCTCTTATGGTTCAAAATGTATTAGCATAAACATGAGTCAAACTTTGGACAGGTGGTGGCGCTAGCAAATTTGGAGTCTCTAACTCAATTCCTCTATGTTGACATTTCAGACTGTCCTCTATGAGTGTGCCAAATTTCATAACTTTTTACCATACTGTTCTATGGGCTGCCATAGACTTCGTGGCGGAAGAAGATGAATAATAACAAGCAACCATTATCGGGGCCAAGCGCAAAGAAGAAGACAAGACATGCCAAAATGGCTGGCAATGTCAGATCAACTGCAGCAATGAGCAATTAAAGACCTATTAAGGTGATTTTAGGCAAAATAGCTGTAGAATGATAAATACAGTCAATAATAATGATTTAATGATTTATCACCTTCAACCAATAGGTGGCACAGTTACAAAATGTATATGGTGTGGTCAGAATAAGGGAACAATGACACATGCAAAGATTGGTGTCAATAAATCAAAGCAGGGTTTCAATATAGTGTCAATATGTCATTGCAGAGATATAGCCTCAAGAGGCCTTTTCATTATAAGTATGGACCACATGGCGGTGCTGTTTTGAAACCTTTTAAGTACCTTAAAGGCATGGTGCTGATGGTACATACCAAGTTTAGTAATGATACAACAATTCATTTGTAAAGTATAGCATTTTATATCATAATACTGCATTGTAGTCAATGGGAATTTCATGTTTTGTTCTATTATAGCGCCACCAAGTGGCACAATCCTACCATTTCTTTTATGTGTCCTCGGAGTGAGCCCATACATGTCTGTGTCAATTGTGGTGAAAATATCTCATTTCGTTTTGGAGTTATAGACATTTATATGATAAAACACATGAAAAATGACTGACACCTGACTTTGATTGGATTTTACACCCCCTTACTATCAATATTTTGACATTTGGGCATTAGCGTATAGCTATCGACCTATGTTTCCGAACTTATGACGCTGGTTTCGTCTCGATCGGACTAGCGGTTTCGAAGATATCAGCTAATGTTTTTAAAGCGCTAAATTACAACGCTGCACAAACCGTATGCCGAAACCTAGCAAGTCTGGTATTGTTGGACTCGGTGAGGATTCAGGAGACAAAAAAAGTGACTCCCATGAAAATAAGTCAATTTCACCCAGAGTTATAAGCATTTGAAAAAAAAAATTATCCACTAGGTGGCGCTGTTTCGAAACTTCTCAGGCTACTTCAGGGCATCGTGCTGATGACCCATACTGAGTTTTGTAACAATCCGTTCATGCGATCATAAAATACAGCATTTTAGCACATAATTCAAAATGGCCGACAGCCAAAATGGCCGATATGGTAAAATTGGATATCAGACGACTCGACATGACGTCCTGAATCTAACGAGACCACTTTTATGATTTTTGAACAAACAGTTCAGAAGTTATAAGCAAAAATAGCCATTTTTTGTATCTCTAGACCAGTAGGTGGCGCTGCGCCGAAACGCTGCACGTTGCCTCAAATCATGCTTGTGATGACATGTACCAAGTTTGGTTTGAATACGATAAAGCGTTGTGGAGATATTGCCTTAAGTGTGTTTTTGCAACCGGTACATAAAATTTGTTTGCGCGTTTATCAGAAACGATTTAACGAATCAACTTGATTTGCAAGATTTTTTGTCAGCATGGTCTGAAGATGATCTGGTTCAATTTTTGTGCAAAACGGATGAACCGTCTAGGACGAGTTTGCAAAAGTAGGTTTTTCGGAAAATTCTAAATGGCGGTAAAATGATTATGACGGAAAATGACGTCATAGGGTGCAATCGAATCGGCTTCAGCAAAGGAATCAGAGGAAAAACGAATTTTGTTTCTAGCCCTTATGGTTCAAAAGTTATTAGCATAAACATGAGTCAAACTTTGGACTGATGGTGGCGCTAGAGGAAATGAGTAAGAGACTCCAAATTTGCTATGTTGGCATTTCAGACTGTCCTCTATTATTGTGCCAAATTTCACAACTTTTTACCATACGGTTCTATGGGCTGCCATAGACTTCGTGGCGGAAGAAGAAGAAACGGAAGAATAAATATAGCTGCAAGCAGCAATACTGGGGCCAAGCGCAAAGAAGAAGACAAGACATGCCAAAATGGCTGGCAGTGTCAGATCAACTGGAGCAATGAGCAATTAATCACGTTTTAAGATGATTTTAGGCAAAAGGCTGAAAAATGCATTGTAGTCTGAGAGTGTCAGACCAACTGCAACAATTAACAATTATACAGTTTAAGAAGATTAGGCAAAATGGCTGAAATATCATATATAGAGTCACTGATAATATAAGTTAATGGTTTATCACTTTTGACCACAGTTACGAAATTGATGTGCTGTGGTCAGAATAAGGGAACAATGACACATGCAAAGTTTGATGCCAATATGTCAAAGCATTGCAGAGATACAGCCTCAAGAGTCATTTTGGCATCATGGCTCAATTTCGTCGCTGCGGTTTACAAAAACGGTTTCATCTATTGATGCAAAATCCCTAACTTTTTGTTGACACAGTCTGAAGATGATACGATTCGATTTTGGTGGAAATTGGATAAACGGTCTAGGATGAGTTTGAAAAAGTAGGTTTTGATCAAATAAGAACATTGAGGACAGGATGTTTGACCAAATATGGCAAAATTAGTATCTATGTTCTCGGCATGAGCCAATAAATGTATTATGACCAGTTTCATTAAACTAGGCTAATTTAATCAAAAGTTATTAGCATGTTTATAAATTTTGTTATAACCTCTGACCACAAGGTGGCACTGCCCCAAAACTTTTTGAGTACCTTCAAAGCATGGTGCGGAAGACCCATACCAAGTTTCGTAACGATCGACTAATGCGTTTGTAAAATATAGTATTTTAGCACATAATTCAAAATGGCCGAGAGCCAAAATGGCCGATATGGTAAAATTGAATATCAGACAACTCTGAATACCGTCCTGAATCTAACGAGACAACTTTTATGATTTTTGGACAAACAGTTCAAAAGTTATAAGCAAAAACAGCAATACCGGGGCCAAGCGCAAAGAAGAAGACAAGACATGCCAAAATGGCTGGCAGTGTCAGATCAACTGGAGCAATGAGCAATTAATCACGTTTTAAGATGATTTTAGGCAAAAGGCTGAAAAATGCATTGTAGTCTGAGAGTGTCAGACCAACTGCAACAATTAACAATTATACAGTTTAAGAAGATTAGGCAAAATGGCTGAAATATCATATATAGAGTCACTGATAATATAAGTTAATGGTTTATCACTTTTGACCAATAGGTGGCACAGTTACGAAATTGATGTGCTGTGGTCAGAATAAGGGAACAATGACACATGCAAAGTTTGATGCCAATATGTCAAAGCATTGCAGAGATACAGCCTCAAGAGTCATTTTGGCATCATGGCTCAATTTCGTCGCTGCGGTTTACAAAAACGGTTTCATCTATTGATGCAAAATCCCTAACTTTTTGTTGACACAGTCTGAAGATGATACGATTCGATTTTGGTGGAAATTGGATAAACGGTCTAGGATGAGTTTGAAAAAGTAGGTTTTGATCAAATAAGAACATTGAGGACAGGATGTTTGACCAAATATGGCAAAATTAGTATCCATGTTCTCGGCATGAGCCAATAAATGTATTATGACCAGTTTCATTAAACTAGGCTAATTTAATCAAAAGTTATTAGCATGTTTATAAATTTTGTTATAACCTCTGACCACAAGGTGGCACTGCCCCAAAACTTTTTGAGTACCTTCAAAGCATGGTGCGGAAGACCCATACCAAGTTTCGTAACGATCGACTAATGCGTTTGTAAAATATAGTATTTTAGCACATAATTCAAAATGGCCGAGAGCCAAAATGGCCGATATGGTAAAATTGAATATCAGACAACTCTGAATACCGTCCTGAATCTAACGAGACAACTTTTATGATTTTTGGACAAACAGTTCAAAAGTTATAAGCAAAAACAGCCATTTTTTTATCTCCGGACCAGTAGGTGGCGCTGCGCCGAAACACTGCTTGTTGCCTCAAGTCATGCTTGTGATGACATGTACCAAGTTTGGATTGAACACGATAAAGCATTGTAGAGATATAGCCTTATGAGTGTTTTTGCAACCGCTACGTAAAATTTGTGTGCACGTTTATCAAAAACGATTTGACGAATCAACTTGATTTGCAAGATTTTTTGTCAGCATGGTCTGAAGATGATCTGGTTCAATTTTCGTGCAAATCGGACAAACCGTCTAGGACGAGTTTGCAAAAGTAGGTTTTTTGGAAAATTAAATATGGCGGGGAAATTATCATAACCGAAAATGACGTCATAGGATGCAATTGAATCGGCATGAGCCAATGAATGTATTATGACCAGTTTCATTATACTAAGCTAATTAAATCAAAAGTTATTAGCATTTTTGTCAAGTTTGTTATAACTTTTGACCACAAGGTGGCACTGCCCCAAAACTTTTTGAGTACCTTCAGGGCATGGAGTGGAAGTCACATACCGAGTTTAGTAACAATACACTAATGCATTTGTAAAATATAGCATTTTAGCACATAATTCAAAATGGCCGACAGCCAAAATGGCCGATATGGTAAAATTGAATACCAGACGACTCGGCATGCCGTCCTGAATCTAACGAGACAACTTTTATGATTTTTGGACAAATGGTTCAAAAGTTATAAGCAAAAACAGCCATTTTTTGTATCTCCGGACCAGTAGGTGGCGCTGCGCCGAAACACTGCATGTTGCCTCAAGTCATGCTTGTGATGACATGTACCAAGTTTGGTTTGAATACGATAAAGCGTTGCGGAGATATTGCCTTAAGAGTGCTTTTGCAACCGCTACGTAAAATTTGTTTGCGCGTTTATCGCAAATGATTTGACAAATCAACTTGATTTGCAAGATTTTTTGTCAGCATGGTCTGAAGATGATCTGGTTCAATTTTCGTGCAAATCGGATGAACCGTCTAGGACGAGTTCGCAAAAGTAGGTTTTTCGGTTAATTAAAAATGGCGGGAAAATTATTATGACGGAAAATGACGTCATAGGGTGCAATCGAATTGTCTTGAGCCAAGGAATCAGAGGAAAAAAGAATTTCGTTTCTAGCCCTTATGGTTCAAAAGTTATTAGCATAAACATGAGTCTAATTTTGGACTGATGGTGGCGCTAGAGGGATTGAGTTAGAAACTCAAAATTTGCTATGGTGACATTTCAGGCTGTCCTCTATTAGTGTGCCAAATTTCATAACTTTTTACCATACGGTTCTATGGGCTGCCATAGACTTCGTGGCGGAAGAAGAAGAAGAAGAAGAAGAAGAAGAAGAAGAAGAAGAAGAAGAAGAAGAAGAAGAAGAAGAAGAAGAAGAAGAAGAAGAAGAATAGGAACGGGAACGGTTTCAATAGGTGCCTTCGCACCTTCGGTGCTTGGCCCCTAATAATAGGAACGGGAACGGTTTCAATAGGTGCCTTCGCACCTTCGGTGCTTGGCCCCTAAATATAGCTGCAAGCAGCCATTATCGGGGCCAAGCGCAAAGAAGAAGACAAGACATGCCAAAATGGCTGGCAATGTCAGATCAACTGCAGCAATGAGCAATTAAAGACCTATTAAGGTGATTTTAGGCAAAATAGCTGTAAAATGATAAATACAGTCAATAATAATGATTTAATGATTTATCACCTTCAACCAATAGGTGGCACAGTTACAAAATTCATATGGTGTGGTCAGAATAAGGGAACAATGACACATGCAAAGATTGGTGTCAATAAATCAAAGCAGGGTGTCAATATAGTGTCAATATGTCATTGCAGAGATATAGCCTCAAGAGGCCTTTTCATTATAAGTATGGACCACATGGCGGTGCTGTTTTGAAACCTTTTAAGGACCTTAAAGGCATGGTGCTGATGGTACATACCAAGTTTCGTAATGATACAACAATTCATTTGTAAAGTATAGCATTTTATATCATAATACTGTATTGTAGTCAATGGGAATTTCATGTTTTGTTCTATTATAGCGCCCCCAAGTGGCACAATCCTACCATTTCTTTTATGTGTCCTCGGAGTGAGCCCATACATGTCTGTGTCAATTGTGGTGAAAATATCTCATTTCGTTTTGGAGTTATAGACATTTATATGATAAAACACATGAAAAATGACTGACACCTGACTTTGATTGGATTTTACACCCCCTTACTATCAATATTTTGACATTTGGGCATTAGCATTTAGCTATCGACCTATGTTTCCAAACTTCTGACGCTGGTTTCGTCTCAATCGGACTAGCGGTTTCGAAGATATCAGCTAATGTTTTTAAAGCGCTAAATTACAACGCTGCACAAACCGTATGCCGAAACCTAGCAAGTCTGGTATTGTTGGACTCGGTGAGGATTCAGGAGACAAAAAAAGTGACTCCCATGAAAATAAGTCAATCTCACCCAGACTTCTCAGGCTACTTCAGGACATCGTGCTGATGACCCATACTGAGTTTTGTAACAATCCGTTCATGCGATCATAAAATACAGCATTTTAGCACATAATTAAAAATGGCCGACAGCCAAAAAGGCAGATATGGTAAAATTGGATATCAGACGACTCAACATGACGTCCTGAATCTAACGAGACCACTTTTATGATTTTTGGACAAAGTTCAGAAGTTATAAGCAAGAATAGCCATTTTTTGTATCTCCGGACCAGTAGGTGGCGCTGCGCCGAAACGCTGCACGTTGCCTCAAATCATGCTTGTGATGACATGTACCAAGTTTGGTTTGAATACGATAAAGCGTTGTGGAGATATTGCCTTAAGTGTGTTTTTGCAACCGCTACATAAAATTTGTTTGCGCGTTTATCAGAAACGATTTAACGAATCAACTTGATTTGCAAGATTTTTTGTCAGCATGGTCTGAAGATGATCTGGTTCCATTTTTGTGCAAAACGGATGAACCGTCTAGGACGAGTTTGCAAAAGAATTTTGTTTCTAGCCCTTATGGTTCAAAAGTTATTAGCATAAACATGAGTCAAACTTTGGACTGATGGTGGCGCTAGAGGAAATGAGTAAGAGACTCCAAATTTGCTATGTTGACATTTCAGACTGTCCTCTATGAGTGTGCCAAATTTCACAACTTTTTACCATACGGTTCTATGGGCTGCCATAGACTTCGTGGCGGAAGAAGAAGAAACGGAAGAATAATAATAATAATAGGAACGGGAACGGTTTCAATAGGTGCCTTCGCACCTTCGGTGCTTGGCCCCTAATAATAATAAGAACGGATACAATAGGTGCCTTCGCACCTTCGGTGCTTGGCCCCTAATAAAACGCATCAGCTAGTGCTGGACGTTATGACCAAAAATTTATATCACAGTATTTTTCTAAATTATATAGTTTCGTGGTATATGACTATTTTTTTCCCCCTATGCATGACCAGGTGTTAACCACATTTTCTACTAATTGAGAGAGGAAATACTGCAGTAGATTGACTAGAATGCCCTATTTTACTGCCATGATGAGTTAATATTGTAGAAAAATTCCACACTAAAGTTAATCCAGATTTGCAAAGCCCCACAAAATGATGCTGTGGGGAGACAACAACCAATAAAACACAGACCTGCAACACACTCATTACAGACACCTGAATAAGATATTTTCTAAGGATATTTTCAATACATTTAAGGGCACTACAGTCTCTGAACAAATGGCACACATCAGTTTAACGCAGAAAGAATAAAGCAGTTACATTTTTGCCCATTCTTTGAATTGTCAGTCTATTTATCAACTTAAATCATTGTCTTCTGTGTAGCAGAATAATCTATTGTGTCCTCGCTGTCGTGATCAGATGTACGGTTATATCAGTGTACTTTGCATACATTTCATTTGAAGAAGACGTGATAAAATATGTGCGCATACACACTGCTGAATCATGTTTAGAGCACTAGAGTATATAAAATAGGTCCATAAAAAACTTAAACATGCTCGCTCCGGTCTATATGTGCTATCTGATCCATGTGGAGAACGTTGTTAATCTCATCACGGTGCTCCGCGCAGAAACCGTTCGCGTGTAGTTTGAATTCTCTGCTGTAATCAAGGGCTGAATCCGAAATCGCCCCCTATAACCTCAAATAGGGCATTATTTGAGGGGACAGCCATTTGTAGTGGTGTCCGAAACCATAGTGGACGTTATTGAGTGCACTCATTCAATCTCGCATTGCACCGCAATAACGAGTGTACAACCGATGTACACACAACGGCTGTTCAAATTTACTCATTAGTTTTCATTCACTCTTTCAAGTGAACAATATACTTGTATTGTTCACTTGAAGATGATAAAATTTATGATAAAAAAATGATTAAAAAAACGACAGTTATTTGAGTCTCTTTGGCACTGATAAGAAAAAAAGCAAGCCAATCAAAGTGGTTAACCCTCTCGAGTCAGCCGTCACACCGGCGTGATTGGCTTGCTTTTTTTCTTATCAGTGCTAAAGAGACTCAAATAACTGTCATTTTTTTATCATTCAGGCAAGTGTTATACAACCCCAAATCAGAAAAAGTTGGGACAGTATGGAAAACGCAAATAAAAAACAAAAGAAGTGATTTCTAAATTTACTTTGACTTGTATTTCATTGCAGACAATATGAACACAAAATATTTCATGTTTTGTCTGGTCAACTTCATGTCATTTGTAAATATGCATCCTTTCCTGTCATTCAGACCTTCAACACGTTTAAAAAAAACTTGGGACAGGAGCAATTTACGGCTAGTAATGAGGTAAAATGGTTAAATAATGATGTGATTTGAAACAGGTGATGTCAACAGGTGATTGTAATTATGATTTGGTACAAAAGCAGCATCCAAGAAAGGTCTAATCCTTTAGGAGCAAAGATGGGCCGAGGATCGCCAGTTTGCCAACAAATATGTGAGAAAATTATTGAAATGTTTAAAAACAATGTTCCTCAAAGAAAGATAGTAAGAGATTTGGATATTTCACATTTAACAGTGCATAACATAATTAAAAGTTTCAAGGAATCTGGAGGAATTTCAGTGCGTAAAAGAACAAGGACGCAAGCCTAAGCTGAACAACCGTGATCTCCGATCCCTCAGGCGGCACTGCATCAAGAATCGTCATTCATCTATAAGCGATATCGCCACATGGGCTCAGGACTACTTTGGCAAACCTTTGTCAAGTACCACAATACGTAGTTACATCCACAAATGCCAGTTAGAACTGTACTGTGCCAAAAGGAAGCCCTATGTTAACAGTGTCCAAAAGCGCCGTCGACTTCTCTGGGCTCGGAGGCATCTGGGATGGACCATCACAGTGGAAACGTGTACTGTGGTCAGATGAATCAGTATTTCAGGTATTTTTTGGGAGGAATGGATGCTGTGTGCTCCGGACCAAAGAAGAAAATAATCATCCAGACTGTTACCAGCAACAAGTCCAAAAGCCAGGGTCTGTCATGTGTCAGTGCCCTTGGCAAAGGTAACTTGCACTTCTGTGAAGGCACCATTAATGCTGAAAAGTACATAGAGATTTTGGAGCATAATATGCTGCCTTCAAGAAGACATCTTTTCCAGGGACGTCCATGCATATTTCAACAAGACACTGCAAAACCACATTCTGCACACATTACAAAGTACGGGTACGGATACTTGACTGGCCTGTCTGCAGTCCCGACCTGTCTCCAAGCTTATTTTGAAGCGCAAAATGCGACAACGAAGACCGCACACTGTTGCCCACCTTAAGACTTGTTTGCAAGAAGAATGGGACAAAATTACACCGGAAACACTTCATAACTTTGGTGTCTTCAGTCCCTAAACGTCTTTTAAGTGTTGTGAAAAGGAATGGCAACATTACAAAGTGGTAAATGCTTTACTGTCCCAACTTTTTTTTAAATGTGTTGCAGGTCTGAATGACAGGAAAGGATGCATATTTATAAATGACATGAAGTTGACCAGACAAAACATGAAATATTTTGTGTTCATATTGTCTGCAATGAAATACAAGTCAAAGTAAATTTAGAAATCGCTTCTTTTTTTTTATTTGCGTTTTCCATACTGTCCCAACTTTTTCTGTACAGTCACAATAAAAACAAAATGTTTTGGTTTTTGCAAAATAAAGTAAACAAACATGATGCGCGATCTGCAGCCTCTCTCTCAAAGACGTTCATTCAGATAGTCTTCAGAAAAGGAACTCATGTTTGTGAGACAAGTATTCACTAAGCTTGAAAGCTTGAGACATATGTCTAAAGAAACGTTGAAATGTCAGGTTTTAAACCAAATCGAAAACAAATATTCTGTGTTTATGTAATCGGTTCGAAAAGAGATGCATGTAGGGCACCCGAGAGCCACTTCATTATCTGGTAACGCGACCACGCCCACGGATCGTGCGGATTTCAGTATTTCAGATTCAAATACTGACGATCCAGAGTCGACGCCTACACCAACTCCATAGACTGTAAAAACTCTAGTGAAGCGCTGTAACGTTACTACAGCTACATCATTTTGAGACGCGTTGAGAAATAATCCTCTATTTATTCTCCTCATGAAAAGCTGTTCATTTCTTAGAGCAAAGAATTCAGGGCTGATTATAAGGTAGGCGAAGTTTATTCTGTTAGCATCTGTGATTATTAAACGCAAAAAGACTGTTTAAATATCCTGCTATGAATCCTGCTGCAATATAAATTTTCATACACGCAAGACTGTTTAGACAAGATTTATTTGGCCTGTTTTGGACAAATTATAACGTGTATATTGTAAAAGAGCCTAGTGTCACATCAATAAAGCTTTTATTCATAAATGTCATAAAGAACCTCCAAACAACAGACACGGCTCCTTTTTTTGCCACAGGTTCTTCCGTGTCATCACGTACAGCTTCAGTTTCGGAACTTTCAATGTCTGTCCTATCCATTTTCACCGTCACGCTTAGTAACACATGCAGCTGTGAACAGTCCAATGGTGAAAAACGTCCCCTCTCGAACACTGCTGCGCCGGGCTGCGTTCCGAGCGTTGTTTAAGCATATATACCGGTATGGCGGTATATTTAAAAATCCATATCATAACAACAATAAAAACCGCTATTCGGTATGAACCGGTATACTGCCCAGCACTAGCTCAGATGCTATAAATATAGTACCAGTCAAACTTAATTGTATTCATATTGATGTTTAAATATTATAACCTTATCCTTATTCAAATTTAATATCAAAGTTTGTTTTATCGAGTTTTGTTTTGTAGAAAGGTTTTTTTTTTTTTTTTTTTTTTTTTTAGAAAGTGAATTGCTTTACAGTGAATTTCATTCTGGATAAATTGTATCTTAATTTTAATTATTTATTATTAAATTTTTTAGCTTGAGACTACTTTCAAAAACAAAAAAATTTAGAAAAAATGCTCTTAGTAATTTTTGTCTTGTTTCTAGTCTAAGTATTTAAACATTCTTAAATCAAGATACATTTACTAGATAAGTACTATATATATATATATATATATATATATATATATATATATATATATATATATATATATATATATATATATATATATATATATATATATATATATATATATATATATATATACAGGTCCTTCTCAAAAAATTAGCATATTTCATCCGACCAATAAAAGAAAAGTGTTTTTAATACAAAAAAAGTCAATCTTCAAATAATTATGTTCAGTTATGCACTCAATACTTGGTCGGGAATCCTTTTGCAGAAGTGACTGCTTCAATGCGGCGTGGCATGGAGGCAATCAGCCTGTGGCACTGCTGAGGTGTTATGGAGGCCCAGGATGCTTCGATAGCGGCCTTAAGCTCATCCAGTGTTGGGTCTTGCGTCTCTCAACTTTCTCTTCACAATATCCCACAGATTCTCTATGGGGTTCAGGTCAGGAGAGTTGGCAGGCCAATTGAGCACAGTAATACCATGGTCAGTAAACCATTTACCAGTGGTTTTGGCACTGTGAGCAGGGGCCAGGTCGTGCTGAAAAATGAAATCTTCATCTCCATAAAGCTTTTCAGCAGATGGAAGCATGAAGTGCTCCAAAATCTCCTGATAGCTAGCTGCATTGACCCTGCCCTTGATAAAACACAGTAGACCAACACCAGCAGCTGACACGACACCCCAGACCATCACTGACTGTGGGTACTTGACACTGGACTTCAGGCATTTTGGCATTTCCTTCTCCCCAGTCTTCCTCAAGACTCTGACACCTTGATTTCCGAATGACATGCAAAATCTGCTTTCATCCGAAAAAAGTACTTTGGACCACTGAGCAACAGTCCAGTGCTGCTACTCTGTAGCCCAGGTCAGGCGCTTCTTCCGCTGTTTCTGGGTCAAAAGTGGCTTGACCTGGGGAATGCGGCACCTGTAGCCCATTTCCTTCAGACGCCTGTGCACGGTGGCTCTGGATGTTTCTACTCCAGACTCAGTCCACTGCTTCCGCAGGTCCCCCAAGGTCTGGAATCGGTCCTTCTCCACAATCTTCCTCAGGGTCCGGTCACCTCTTCTCGTTGTGCAGCGTTTTTTGCCACACTTTTTCCTTCACACAGACTTCCCACTGAGGTGCCTTGATACAGCACTCTGGGAACAGCCTATTCGTTCAGAAATTTCTTTCTGTGTCTTACCCTCTTGCTTGAGGGTGTCAATGATGGCCTTCTGGACAGCAGTCAGGTCAGCAGTCTTACCCATGATTGCGGTTTTGAGTAATGAATCAGGCTGGGAGTTTTTAAAAGCCTCAGGAATATTTTGCAGGTGTAATTAGTTTATTCAGATGATTAGAATAGCTCGTTTAGAGAACCTTTTCATGATATGGTAATTTTTTGAGATTTTTCATGAGCTGTATGACAAAATCATCAGTATTAAAACAATAAAAGACCTGAAATATTTCAGTTGGTGTGCAATGAATCTAAAATATATGAAAGTTTAATTTTTATCATTACATTATGGAAAATAATGAACTTTATCACAATATGCTAATTTTTTTTAGAAGAACCTGTATATAAATATATATTTATATATAAATATTAGGGATGCCACAATTCTCACGGTTCAATACGCGCTTGTGAATTGTGGTTTTTCTTTTCTTTTTTTTTCGGTTTTGCATTTAATGAATTATTTTTCTACAAATTCTATAATTTGCCTCCATCCCAATATACTGAACAACGTGACACGTTCACATCACACGTTAGTGGTAGAGTTATACTCACGGAACACTATAGCTATTCACATTCACGAAAATTCATTTGCATGCATTTTAAAGCCTTGCCGGCTCATTCGCGTGCACTGTTTTAACATGTGCTTTTCCGAGCGTGCACACTAAACACCTGTCAAAAACGTGATTAATAAACTAAATAGTCATCTTACTGTGCTAATACTGTCAAATACACACAAGGTTAACATTAACACAGTCGGTTATGTCTAAAGTGAAAGTAAAATCGCGTGTGTCTGTATATTGGAGTTCTTAAATTGAATAGACATGAAAATGTCCCCCTTAAAGGGACAGTTGACCTCTAAAATTGATGTGTAATTAGTGTAATTACACTTTTGCCATTAATGTGTTTATAAGCAACTGAAAAAAACACAAATGTCGGCATGTCAACTTCTAAAGAGCCCCAAAAAAGCTCACTCCTAGGGGTTAACGTAGGGAATGGTGAATGAGGCTTTTGGGGGGCGATTTCGGATTCAGCCATAGGCTGTAATGCTATCTCAGCTATGCTCTCACTACAGTGAAACGGGACCCCTCTCAAACAGTGACGTGCTGTGCCGCGTTCCGAACGTTGTTTAAGCGACATATACAGGTATTGCGGTATAATCAAAATTCATATCATAAATAAATACCGGTATCCGGTATGAATCGTTATACCACCCAGCGCTAGCATCAGCAGTTAACATGTTAATGTAACATTTCCCCTCTTTAGGACTAACAAAATAATGGCAACTTACTATTTGAGGCTGAGATGGATAAAAAGGTTCTGCAGACTGGGGGGATTTAATGAGCCATTTTCGTGGAATCCAAAAAACTTCCATAGTGGCGAGCTAACTTTCTTGGAGTGCTGGTAGAGTGTCTCATCTGTCATATTCAACGATATGCTTTTACGCAGCAGTAGCAGCGTGATGTGTGTTTTATGAATGGTGGCAAATAGGATTACGGTAGGGCTGGGCGATATGGGCCAAAAAATTACGATAAATGACAGATCTCTATTTCTTTCAGGTTTAGGGTGCTTTCACATCTCTAGTTCGATTCATTTGGTCCGAACCAAGGGTAAATAATTATACAGTGTAGCATTTTTCAGCTTTTTTGGTTCCTTTTCACACCACACTGATTGCTTTGGTCCGAACCAGTTGAAACGAACCAAAATGCAGTCACATGACTCCACATCACTCATTGGCCATGGCGTATTTCCTAAACTGCGACTGCGCGGGCTGGTTTTGTCCCTGGCCATAATCTATTACATTGTTTGTATACACCACAATATGCAAACAATACATTTCTATAATGAAGCGCGGATGCGGCTTGAAAACAACGTTCTAATTCACTGCAAATGGCGAGTGCGCATCGCTAGTAACTTCAAGCGAAGATTGCGCTGTTCTTGCTCCGCACCTCCTCACTACTCCAAGTTTGTCCACGATCTGCCATGCTAAAGTGCAAACTGTCAACAAACACTTCATCACATAATGCACAGCGCAGCTGACTACGGCAGCTGGTTTAGTCCAAAAATGATCAGTACTTTTTGCAGTTGGGTCTGTTCGAGGTCGGATCACGTTCTCACCACAAACAAACCGCTCCAGAGTTCGTTTGAAAGTGTACCGAGACCACCTCTTCAAGGAGGTACGCTTGTTTTTGTTGCGATTTGCTGCTTTCACACCTGACTAAACGAACCGCACCAAAGGGGAAAACAAACTCTAGTACGATTCAACCGAACTAAATGAGGCAGGTGTGAAAACACCCTTAAAGACAGATTTTTGCTCATAAGTGAAAGTTATAGAAACCAAACTGTTAATTGTGGTTTTAAACTACTCTTTATTGTCAAACATGATAATAACGTAATGTTTTTGAATTATTTACACTTTTCCAGTCATTTTTCCTTAAAATACAAAAAATCTTAATAGAAAAAAATTCATTTCTTAGTTTCTGCACGTGCTAAGGGGTGATATTGTTTCAAATCATGAAACTGATTTGTGTTACTTTTTGAGTAATTTCAGCACAGTTTGCAGTGCATGCTGCAATATTATTACATGTTTTGTCTCTAAGAAATGCACATTTGACAGTAGTAGTAGCTTGAGTTTAGCCTGACAAGCCAGACCCACATCAAGATGTTGGGTCTGGAAACTCACCATTGACAGGGCTCAATCCGAGGGGCGGGATAAACGTTTGTCTTTCAAATTCCCTCTGCATGCAATTGGATATCGCCATGACCGCCACAACCAACCAGAGCAAAGAAGAAGGTGAAACCGAGCTAACGTTAGTTGATAGACTTTCGCCGTATCCGGTCGGCAAAACTTCGAACATATCTTCTTTTCTTAAGAATGACTTCAGTGCCGTTCTTTGTTCTTTTCTCAAATAAACGCTTAATTCCAAGTCTTCCAGAGTCGCGGCCAAAGCCGATTCAAAAGACCGCTGTTCGCCAGCTTCTGTGTTTACTAGTAGCACGCAGAACCTCCACAACTCTTCCGTGACGTACCGTCATTATGTTAATCCCGCCCACCGACTCTACACATGCTGTGATTGGCCTGACCAGAGTTTGGTTTTTCCAGCTCTCAGGTCTACCGAGTGTTGCTAGACTACATTCGCGGCAAAATACATTTTCTGCCACTAGGGTGCGTCTAGATTTCTAGGCTAGCTTGAGTTAGGATGTTAGGATGTAAATGTATGTTTATTAACAAAATGGTAACTTCGGTAAAAATTGTAACAACCTAAATTTTATATGGTAAAATTATTATATGGATGGCAGCGTTCACACGTTCAAATTAACCGCACTAACAGAGTAATCACACCAGGGTGTGTTTTAATCGAATCAAACATGCCAAGTGTGAACACCCTTAAATGCCATATTATCATGTGTAATATTAATTTGAAATATTATGGTTATCGCCAGTACCGGTATATTGTGACACCCGCAGTTAACGCGATACCGATATTTCATTTATTGAAATTTCACGGTTCTCGACAATACCAGTATATCGCGACACCCCTAGCTTTCATAGGTTGTTCATTGCATAGGTTGTCATTTGTACATTTAAATGTGCAAATGACAAATTATCTTTTTCCATCCATACATACACCAATGTTTAATTAGCGCTACTTAATTTAATTAGCGATGTTTTTATTTAATTAGCGATGTTGTTTTAACTGTTCAAGTGTCTACTTTGTGAATACAAAATGGATAAGTTACAACAGGGAAACATGTCAGCAGTATGGATGTTCTTCACCGTGATTAAAAATGATTCTAGAGTAGCAGTATATCCTCCTGGGACCCAGAAAAAAAAGTTTTTTGAATTTAGTATTTTTTCATGTCATTACATTGTTTAGAGCATAAGAAACAAATGGGGAAAAAAACATTTTTGAAAAATTACATTTTATTCATGTTATGATATGTCCTCTGTAGTTGACACCAGGACTAAAAAAATAAATAAAAAATAAAATGCCATGAAATTGCATGTATAGGCAAAAACAATGGGATTTATTTTTAATTCACCAATCAATTTTTAGGTTTCAGGTTTTTTTTAAACAAACTTTGTTTAAAGATGATTCTGAACTATGTAATGAAAGATATAACAAAATGCACTGATATGCCATTTTACTTTATGCAATATTTGGGTAAAATGGCCATACTTGGATTTTCCCATTCAATACAATGCATCTATACACTGCATCTAATTTGCATATTAATGTGTTCTTGGTGCAACATGTTCTTGGTGCAACATGTAATGAAAAAAGAAGTGAAATAATGGGAGTAATAATTGGCAACATTTTCATAATAATATCTAATATTTCATAGGAATATTGATATGTAATGTCTTTCCCTATTCACTTATGTCTCCAAAATGCCTGATAAACATGATTTAAGTCCTGGTGTCCACTACAGTGGACATGTATGAAATCAATGCCCTGTTTTGTAACAGAAAGTCATATTTTGATTAGAAACCCCATAACATTTTCCTGAGAAGTTGATTTATAACGAACTATTTGAAAATGAATCCGATTTAAATTATAATTAAAAACGGATGACATTAATGTTTAGCACTCTTATGGAAATATGATAATATTTTTTAAATACCAAGAAGTTGTTGTTGTCCTGGTGAAACCTCCAAACATTTGGTATCGCTGCAAAGCCCCGGATGTTTTCTTTACAGGACATCCAGACTGTGACATATATGTTGTCAGAGAAATTCACTACAATATAATGTCCACTACAGTGGACAAAAGTCTATTTCTGGGTCCCAGACAGTTGTTCCGTTGAAATGTAGAAACTGTCAGTGAATGTAGCTTTTCATTCAGCGCACCTCCACTCGTTTCCCATCCGTGTTCTAAAAATATGAATAAATGTAATAGTTATTAATGGTATTTGGAAGTGCCCACAATAACAATACAGTGCATGTTCATTATCGTGATAACGTATATCAGCAGACTATCTCTGTTTGTCTGTATGACAATTATTTTAAATTAATTATGAAGTATATTTGGCCTTTATGGATGTGATCAACACAATATTAACTTTTTGTTTTTCTCAGCCACGGTTGAGAACTCTCAGAAAGCTTACCAGGATGCTTTTGAGATAAGCAAGAAGGACATGCAGCCCACGCACCCTATACGGTTGGGTCTTGCCCTCAACTTTTCTGTTTTTTACTACGAGATCCTCAACTCTCCTGAGAATGCCTGTCACCTCGCCAAGACAGTTAGTATCTATTTGATGACTAGAAGCATAAGAGGCTATTCAGACAGTACAGCTTTTGATAAACACCAGTACTCGTCCTATTTTCAACTTGCCAATGTACAGTCGCTAAAAATGGCCATGCTTGCATATTAAAGAAAAGAAATATGTAAAAACTAGTCCTGTGTAAACAGCCCCTATACACTTAATCATACAAATGTGTATTTTATTTATTTTACTACATTGAATGATGTTTGAGCCATATCCAGTATATTATTTGTTTGAGCCATATCCAGTATATTTCTCTCATTCAGCCCAAATGAGAAATCAGAGCTTCTATTACAGGCTTTTGATGAAGCTATTGCTGAGCTGGACACTTTAAATGAGGATTCCTACAAAGACAGCACATTGATCATGCAGCTTCTAAGGGACAACCTCACTGTAAGTCCTCCGTTAAATATTCTGCATCAGTTATGTCTGTTTCAGTGCTTTATTAATTCATATATTATATTGATTCTTATGCCTACAGCTTTGGACGTCAGAAAACCAGGGCGACGAAGCAGGCGATAATGAGAACTAGGGGAGCCGCACTGATCTCCAAACACCCACACATCCATTTTAAATACACAAATGGCTTCCACCAACCCTTCACCTCATTCCACCCTAAACCACCCACCCCTCTCCATTCAGTTCCCAGGCCCCCTTCCCCTATAACTTCTGAATGATGATCAGCAGCCACAAGAAGATGCTGAGCGAAGCCCCTTACACAGACACCAGTGGCTGGGACAGGGTGGGCCACAGGGTGACATGCTGACATTATAGCATGTCCAGTCATTTTTTTGTGATTTTAATGTGTACTGATTGTCTAACTCTTTCCTTAATGTGTCTCTGAGTGATTGTAAGTGACTGAGTGACTGCCGCTAACAGAGAGTAACTGAGTGGCTGTCTAAGCATGTGTATTATGTATCTTCATATGTATGTTTGAAAATGAGAGTGATTGTATTGGGGATCGGGGGTTGTGAACTCTAATTGTCCATCCTGATATTTCCCTTTGTTCCACTTTAGCTGATTGTGCATTTATCATCCTCTTTCTTTTTTTTTTTTTTTGTTACGATCATATTTTTTTAGTATAATTCATTGGTATTTACTGGTTATATTGTATGGTTATTAAACTGGCAGTTTATTTTCACCAAATACTAATTATGACTTCTCTGCTTTCTTGTTTGAATCTGTTCCGCTTATGCTTAAGAATATGCAATTAAAAATACAGCTTAAGCAATAACATTTTAACATTGATGAGAGCACACTAAAGCATTTCAAACTATTTAAATGGTGGTAACGTGAATGACTAAAGCCAAATTTTGTCCTGCAAACATGTTAAGTTTCTGCTTCAACATGATTCTCTTTTAAAAAACACTTGAAAGTCAATATAAATAAAGTTAAACATTTAAACAGGTTGGAATGGTATGTTTGAAAAGTCCCATCTTTTTTGCCACCAGGTGAGAATATAAGTTTGGGGATCAGTAAGATTTTGTTTATTTAAATAAATAAAAAAAGTAATACTTATTCAACACCGATGCATGACATTGGTCAAAAGTGACAGTAAAGATATTTTTACCAAAAGTTTCTATTTGAAATAACTTTTCAACATTGATCATTATAAACGTTTTGTGCATCAGCACAATAGAATGATTTCTTTATTGTAAGGATGCGTAAAATTAAGCTTTGCAATCATAGGAATAAATTACATTTTAAAATGTACTCTAATAGAAATGTTATGTTACGAAGCACGAAGTGCTGAAACCCTATTGTAATTGTAAGGATTCGTAAAACGCATCGTGCAGGACAAACCGTATTTTGATCAGATCCAATTTTGATTTAGGCAGGGAAAATTGTCTGCTATGTCGAATTTTGTCCAAAACCTACTTTTGCGAACTAGTACCTGGTTTTTCGCCCGATCAATAATTATCGAAAAAAAGTTGAACTTTTGCATTTGGGTGGCTGTAACAGGGTCATTTAGAAAAGGGGCGTGGCAAAATACACTAAAAAGCCTATAAATCCCAAATGAAAACTCAGAACTTCACCAAAGTTGATGAGCATATGTGTCAGAACATGCTGAGGAAGCATGCAGAGTTTCATGGAGATCGGACCATAGGTGGCGCTATAACTGGCAAAAAGCCTTCATTCTTATTAGGGGTTCAAGCATGAAATGCTGAAACCCTATTGTAATTGTAAGGATTCGTAAAACGCATCGTGCAGGACAAACCGTACGGCCTAGAGACATGAAACCGGGCCAGATGGTAGGCCTCAATTTGGGGACAACCTATCAGAGTATGACCCCGAATGGCCCATAGGTGGCGCTACAGCAACCAAAAGTTCAAAATCGCTCATAACTCTTAGACCGTTTGTCCCAGGATCAAGTGTCTTATATCGTTGGAATCCTTGACTCAAGTCGGACAAAATGGCTATCTCCGATTTGGATGTCGGCAGGAAGAATTTTCTGCTATGTCGGATTTTGTCCAAAACCTACTTTTGCGAACTAGTCCCTGGTTTTTCGCCCGATCGGAACCAAACTAGTCTAGGACAATTCTCTGGACTCTCTAGATCAATAATTATCGAAAAAAAAGTTGAACTTTTGCATTTGGGTGGCTGTAACAGGGTCATTTAGAAAAGGGGCGTGGCAAAATACACTAAAAAGCCTATAAATTAGTATCTGTTAGATAAGGTCAGCCGACGCTTGTTGCGAATAATGGTGTGTGTTTGTGCTGACAGGTGTAATTTATCGCCCGTCTCAACATAACCTCGCACGAGGGCAGTGAGGCTCTCTAATGTCACTATTTCAGTGTTCTCTGCTGTTAACGTGATCCCTTTAGCTTTGAGACAAGAGCGGCCGTTGTTTGTTTTAAACGCATAAGATTTTGGACCCGACGAAATGAATTGAATAATATGGTCGCCAGAATATAACTCGCTCGTCAGCTGTCCTAAATAAGGGCCTGTCTCAGGCAACCAATCATCGGTTTTTGATACAAAAACCACATCGGTTTTTGATAAAAAAAGCCCCAATAAAAATGTTAACATCATGTGTGGGAGACGGGTCTTGCGTAGGAGAACTCCACTGAATCAACCCCACAGTTTCAGATACGAGGGAGAAGTGGCGTAATACATGCGCCCTGCTGAATAAACGTTCAGTGAACTCTCGTGAGTCTGTCACAAGCTCACTGTGTGGCAGGTGAGATCTGAGACAAAACCTACCCCAAAGCGTATTTAGGGGTTCAAGCATGAAATGCTGAAACCCTATTGTAATTGTAAGGTTTCGTAAAACGCATCGTGCAGGCCAAACCGTAAGGCCTAGAGACATGAAACCTGGCCAGATGGTAGGCCTCAGTTTGGGGACAACCTATCAGAGTATGACCCCGAATGGCCCATAGGTGGCGCTACAGCAACCAAAAGTTCAAAATTGCTCATAACTCTTAGACTGTTTGTCCCAGGATCAAGTGTCTTATATCGTTGGAATCCTTGGCTCAAGGCGGACGAAATGGCTATCTCCGATTTTGATTCAGGCGGGGAACATTTTCTGCTATGTCGAAATTTGTCCAAAACCTACTTTTGCAAACTAGTCTCTGGTTTTTTGCCCGATCGGAACCAAACCAGTCTAGGACAATTCTATGGACTCTCTTGATCAATAATTATCAAAAAGTAATTACTGACTTTATTTTCAATTTTGGGTGAACTAACCCTTTAAGTATTTAAACACCTCTGGCGCTTTAAAAGGGGGAGGAGACCGAAAGAAACTCTGGGTTTATCAAAGAAAACCTGCTCCTGACCAGAGGGGTATTGCACAAAAGCAAGATAAGGGATTAACCTGGGATTTTCCAGTTATCCTGGCTGAATTTAGCCCTGACTCAGTTGCATGAAATTACTCAGTGACTAATGACTCAGTAAGCTAAATTAAGCCAAATTAAGTTACTATGGAGATTTATTCTCTGCAGCTAGCTAACAACCAGGCTAAGATTATTCCTAGTGATTTATCTGTTACTTCTGCCATCAATCCTACTAGAAATTGTGTTTTTGGTCTTCTGTAAATGTGTTCATTATTTCAATTATCCTGCATAAAAATACTAGATATACTGTCATTCATCCAAGTATGCCTAATGTTATTTTACGGTTATTATGAAGTGTCAGAGAACAATACATAGCACATTATTTCAGTTTTCAAGTATCTACATTTTGTTTTGATTTACATTATCCTTTATTAAAGGATAGACTATGTCACTCTTTCATGTGTACATGCATTTTATTTGCCATTGGTAGCACACACTGTGTGGTTATCTTCCCAAATTCTAGTTCCACTTCACTGGATCAATAACAGTACTGGCGATTCATGAAAAAGGTAGGAGACCACAATGTTTTTGGATTTTTTATTTATTTATTTTATTTTGCTGTCATCACTTGTCAGCTTAGAGCTTTGGAGAGACAAAAATAAAGATGATTAATACATTGTGTTACAGTCATGGTTACAGTGTAAACTGAAGTCACTTATAGGTTTTGGATTTCCAAGTCCAGTTTCCTCAATGTAATTTCCATCTCAAGGTCCATATCTTGCTTCGATCTTGACTTCTGCCAGCTCAATCTGTCTTTTAAGATGCATTGTGTAGAGACGTCTGACAGTTTGTGAATTCTGTCAAACACCTATCAATTAGCACAGATTGATTTGTGCATAATGAAGATTTACTTAAGGCAATACTCAATGTTACCAGGATGCTTATCAGGCTGCACAGTGTCTGGATCCTGCTACAAATATGATATGTTCTATTAGCACCACATTGCTGACTTCTTATCCATTATGGACAAATTTTTTTGGATATTTCCACAAAATTGCCATGATACCTCAAGCCTTCTGGAGTCCAGCGACACAGTATCATCATCAGCAGAAGTGCACTCCACTGCTGCAGATGTGCTTTCCCTCTGCCATATTCAATAGAACTATTGATAGTTTTGACAGGACATGTCAAGTCTATGATTTTAATAAAGAGTGCACTGGCGGATCATAGTCTGATGGCTCCAGAAGAGTAAGTGTGTTAGCGGATCTTCTGTCCGACAACATCTCCAAGACACTATGCACTGTATGACTAGTAAGTCAAACTACACTTGACAATTCTTGTTCTGTAGTGCATTGTATAGAAACTGTGTCTGTTCCACGAATATTTAGGTCAAAATCCTCTATAGGATCTAGAGAAAATCTGATCATTATTAAACCAGATAATCTTAAAAGAAATGAACAAAAACATTCTCTAAAACTAGGTCTCCTTAACATTTGATCACTCACACCTAAAGCAGTTATTGTAAATGAAATGATCACAGATAATAGCTTTGATTTACTATGTCTGACTGAAACCTGGCCTAAACCTAATGATTATTTCGGTCTAAATGAGTCTACTCCACCAGGCTGCTGTTATACGCACGAGCCCCGTCTGATTGGTCGTGGTGGCGGTGTTGCAACAATCTATAGATTAGATTAGATTAGATTAGATTCAACTTTATTGTCATTACACAAGTACAGGTACAAGGCAACGAAATGCATTTTAGGTCTAACCAGAAGTGCAATAGCAGCAAGTGCAGGATATACAATGATTGCATAAGTGCATGATATACAATGGATGAATAAGTGCAGGACATGGATATGTACTGAATATATATATATATATATATATATATATATATATATATATATATATATATATACACAGAGTGAGCACAGAGTGCAGTGCTATGGAAACTGCATCCTCTGTGCTCCTATTGCTGCGGTAGGCAAACTGGTGTGAGTCCAATGTGGATGGTAGAGAGTCTTTTAGGTGTTCCAGGACCAGCCGCTCAAAGCACTTCATAACAATGGGTGTGAGTGCTACCTCAGGCTAGCGTGTTTTGGCACTGGCACAATGGAAGTGCGTTTAAAGCATGTTGGTACAGCTGCTTGGGCAAGAGACCCCAGCGAGCTGCTCTGCACATGCCCTGAGCACACAATATAGAGATATTCTTAATGTTACTCAGAAAACAGGACACAGGTTTAATTAATTTGAAGTGCTTGTGCTAAATGTTACACTCTCAGATACTCCCATATACAGACTGCCAGGGCCCTATGTTGATTTCTTAAAAGAGTTTGCAGATTTTCTATCAGACCTAATGGTTACTGTCGATAAAGCACTGATTGTCAGTGATTTGAACATTCACGTAGATAATACAAACGATGTGCTAGGGGTTGCGTTTACAGATTTATTAAACTCCTTTGGGGTCAAGCAAAATGTAACTGGGCCCACTCATCGTTTTAATCTAGATTTAATTATATCACATGGCATCAATCCTACTGATATAGACATCATACCGCAAAGTGATGATGTCACTGATCACTACCTTGTAACGTGCACACTGTGTACTGCTGATATTTTACATACTGCTCCACGTTATAGACCAGGTAGAACAATTCTCCCAAACACTACTGATAAATTCACAAATAACCTACCAGATTTATCTCAGCTGCTCTGTGTACCCAAACACACAAATGAACTAGAGTAAATGACTAGCAGTATGAGCACCATTTTCTCTAGTACATTAGAAATGGTTGCACCAATCAGATTAAAAAAGGTTAGAGAGAAAAGTACTGCACCGTGGTATAACAATATTACTCACGCTGTCAAGAGAGAAACTCGTAATCTAGAGCGCAAATGGAAACAAACACATTTAGAGGTCTTTAGAATCGCGTGGAAAGACAGCACTTCCCATTATAAAAAGGCTCTAAAAGCAGCCAGGGCTGAGCATTACCATAAACTGATAGAAAATAACCAAAACAACCCCAGGTTTTTATTTAGTACAGTGGCCAGATTAACAAATAAACGCACATCAGCTGAACAAAATATTCCAGTACAGTTTAGTAGTAATGACTTTATGAATTTCTTCACAAAAAATCGAAAACATCAGAAATACAATTATAAATGTACAACCGTTGACAGGGTTTTACGATTCAGCCTCAATTACCCCTGAAGAGCAACTGCAGTGCTTTACAACTATAGGACAGGAAGAGCTAAATAACTTATCATTGCTTCTAAACCAACAATATGTTTATTAGATCCAATACCCACTAAACTACTGAAAGTGTTGTTACCTGTAGCAGAAGTATTTCTGTAATAAAATAATATTATTAATTCATCTTTAACTCTAGGCCATGTCCCAAGACCATTGTTTAGATTGTATCTATCAGAGTGTTACCAATTTGTCTATTTAAACAGGGAACAATCTAAGATAATGTCGGTCAATTATGGAGTGCCGCAAGGATCTGTTCTCAATATACAGGTGCTGGTCATATAATTATAATATCATCAAAAAGTTGATTTATTTCACTAATTACATTCAAAAAGTGAAACTTGTATATTATATTCATTCATTATACACAGACTGATATATTTCAAATGTTTATTTCTTTTCATTTTGAAGATTATAACTGACAACTAAGGAAAATCCAAAATTCAGTATCTCAGAAAATTAGAATATTGTGAAAAGGTTCAATGTTGAAGACACCTGGTGCCACGCTCTAATCAGCTAATTAACTCAAAACACCTGCAAAGGCCTTTAAATGGTCTCTCAGGCCTAGTCCACACGTACATGGGTATTTTTATAACCAGAGTTTTTCCTTCTCTGTTTAAAAAAACAATCGCGTCCACACAAGCACGGTTAAAAAAAAATCTCCGTCCACATGAAAACGCAAAACCGCGCTATGATTGGCTGCCTGATTTCCACATAGGTCCCATCCACGGAGGGATGCTATGGGCTCAGTGAAACCCTTCTACAAGTTTACTTTGGACTCAGTGACAGGTAACTGTATATACAGGGGCAGGGCTCAAGTGGACTGAAGCTTCACACACTTGCCTTACTATGTTGTATTATTGAATTCTGGCACCTCTGTTGTTCTGCAATACAATGAGATAACTGTGCATGTATCTGTATAGGTTACATGTGATAAGCGCTATTAGCAGAGTTATTAAAAGCTACCTCCGCGCTTGCATAGACTCGACTCATGTAACGTTAAACAAAATCGATAACGGCACACAAACTGACGTCAAACAAAGGAGAGAACGGCGCACATTTTGACTTAACAAGCCTAAATCTCCGGTTTCACCGTCTACACGACAACGCTGTAACCGGAGTTTCTAAAAAACTTCACCCTGGCCGGAGTTTTCAAGTAACCGGATACTGCGTTTGCGTGTGGACGAACAGCCAAACCGCATAGAAAAAGCTGCGGTTTTGAAAATACCCGTGTTCGTGTGGACAGGGCCTCAGTCTAGTACTGTAGGCTACACAATCATGGGGAAAAGTTGAACTTTTGCATTTGGGTGGCTGTAACAGGGTCATTTAGAAAAGGGGTGTGGCAAAATACACTAAAAAGCCTATAAATCCCAAATGAAAACTCAGAACTCCACCAAAATTGATGAGCATATGTGTCAAAACATGGTGAGGAAGCATGCAGAGTTTCATGGAGATCGGACCATAGGTGGCGCTATAACTGGCAAAAAGCCTTCATTCTTAGTAGTAAGTATGCTATACCAACTGTCAGAATGATTTATGGCTTTGACCTTTAGGGGGCGGGGCTTCCGGGTGAGGGGGTCATCCGGTATAGATCAGAATGACCTTTGACCTTGTTGTTTCCCCTCCCCTCCCCTCCGGTATAATATATCATGTTTTGACATAAAGTTTGAGTTTTTGACATACGGTTTTTTGTTTGAAGTTAGTATAATATATCATGTTTTGACATAAAGTTTGAGTTTTTGACATACGGTTTTATTGTTTGAAGTTAGTATAATATATCATGTTTTGACATAAAGTTTGTGTTTTTGATGTCGCTGTACTGTGAAAACTGAAGTGTATTTCACACAAACAGGATTCACAATATATCATGTTTTGACAGAAAGTTTTTATCTTTGATGTTACGGTTTTATTGTTTGAAGTTAGTATATCATGGTTTGACAGAAAGTTTGAGTTTTTGATGTCAGGATCTCCCTCCCACCCTCCGCATTCCAGAGCATATCTGACTGTGCTGTGAAAGTCTGAAACGTATCACACACATGCATTCTGTTCTTTTTAAAATAATATAAATGAAAAAATACCTCGCACAAGTTGAATGTTTATAAAATAGCTTACTAAAAAATCCAAATATTTACAGAGTTGAAGGAAAACAAACCTGCTTTTGAAGCAGCACAATACTAATCATGTCTTGACACAAAGTTTGAGTTTTTGAAGACTCAGGGGTGTATGTGTATGTGTGTGTGTGTGTGTGTGTGTGTGTGTGTGTGTGTGTGTGTGTGTGTGTGTGACAGGTGAATAAGCATACCGCTTTAGATCTCTCCTAATTTATTACCCAATTATAATCTTTTAGCAGTAGTACAGCCGTAGGAGCAGGCCGCCTGTGACAGTCTCAAGTGAAAAGCATTCAGTAGGCCCCAAAAGGTCATGGTCGGTCATGAGATAATGTAATAAAATTCATAGTGCAACGACGCCGTCTATTGGACACAACAGTGTTTTTTTTCTCCAATATTTACCATGATCTATAAGTACAAGTGTGGGAAAAGCAAACTCATTACATATTTCTGGACAAACTTGGTGATATCGTGTATCAAAACTAGTTTTGAATGTATGTCTGTTTCACAAGTCAGATCGATCTGTTTTTGATATATTGCTAGATTATTTTAAAACATAAAAGCTTGTTTTAGCCGCTGTCTTAAACAGCATGCTACTGATACGGGAACAGACCGGCTCTCCGACGCCACCTTGTGTCCCGGACTTAAAACTACATCCTGTTATGGCGAAATTATGCCCCCTAGCGCATCGGGGTGATATAAAGCTTGTTTTAACCACTGTCTTAAACAGCATGCTACTGATACGGGAACAGACCGGCTCTCCGGCGCCACCTTGTGTCCCGGAATTAAAACTACATCCTGTTATGGCGAAATTATGTCCCCTAGCGTACCGGGGTGATATAACATTCAGAAAATAATGATTTATTGATCTCCCTCCCACCCTCCGCATTCCAGAGTCGCGTATATAAATGGTCAGTTTGTTCTACAGCAATCAGACCCAATTTATCCCTCCCTAAATCCCCAGAGGCGGGGATCCGCAGTAGGATGATGGACAGGCTGACTATGGGGCCTAGAAAACCGTACGGTCACATCCGTATGACAAATTTTCTCCATGAAATCTCGGACTGGACTAAAGGTGAATTTACATCTTATAGCGACCGTATATACGGGTACAGATTTCATAAACCAACTCGAGCTGTTACGCTCTACACCGCTGACAGCCCAGGCGAGTTTCAGCCAGGGGAAGACGCGTGTGTTGTATTTCCCGAAAAAGACTGGTCTCTATTTTACAATTATGTCTTTAGGGATCTGAATGATAGCCATGAAGAGCCTTTGTACGTTGGAGAGTGGGACGGGGTGACCCCGAATGTCCGGTACCGCGTGGTGGGTGACCATGCTAAAAAGAATCCCAAAGATTCTGTTTACATATTCTGCTGTAAAGATAAGACAAAGCTCACCAAGAAACAGTCAGGAGGTGTCCTGCCTAAAGATCATCACGATCTGTATGAGATGCAATTTTTGTTCAAGTGGTGCGATCTGGATCTGTTGACGTCTGTTTTTTCAACCATAAACAAGCTGTTCAAATGGTGCGACATGCATGACGGATACAATGAAATTAAAGTGCAGCTGTTCCACCCCGAGAAATGCGCGCGCAGCAGTCAATACGCTATGTCGTCCACGCCCATCCACTACCGGCATCATAAAGCTCGACGGTCAGACCCTCCCAAGCATCATTTATAAACCATGACTGACGACGGCTCTTCAGACCCCGCTCATGTGTGTAGCTGCGGTATCTCTTTCGGCAGCATTCTCGAACCTCCCGACGACAACGCAATCAGCCATAGTCTGACATTCACCCCGGGACCATCGGACCTCCACAAAGACTACGAAAACGACTGGGGGGGTCCGGCTAGCATTATCAACCCCTCCAAAGACTGGCTGGATACATTGGGCTCAGACCTCGGATCACAAAACCTGACTTACCTCCCCGCTGCTAAAGCCAGTTGCGACGCTACAGACGGATGTTTCAGCGACGTTGGATTCAAAATCATAAAAGCAGCGACCGTGGTGCTGCTGCAACATCTCATCGGCGACAAGCTTAAGGACGAATGCGAGGGGTGTGCGATTAACCATCCTAGCCAGCTGCAACATTCCTGTCTGTTTGACCCTCCAAACTTCTTCTTCGACACACACTTTGACGAGCTGTCAGGCAAGCTGTTTAAGCCCTTTGTTCATTATATCTTCACTATTCTCCTAAACCGCTGCGGGTTAAAATCTCACCCCCAGCGTATTCAAGGGACAGTCGGGACTATTCTGCACGAATTAAAAGACGAACCATTCATCGCTGCCAAGCTAGAAGAAATCAGGGCGAAACTTCTGGACAAACCCTGCAAGGAAATAGTCCACGACGTTGTTGATCTCTGGGAAGGTCTTTCAATTGTGAATGGCGAGTGATCAAGACCCCTCCAGCATGGGTGCGTCCTGTAGCCTAAAGAGCTGTATGGAATTCATGTTTAAAGACCATTACAGGCACCAGATGAACCGTCTGATGTATAAGATTATTGGGGATGCATCCAACCCTGAAATTCCAGGTAGCGTCGACACTAGGCGTGAAGCAAATCTCAAGAAAAATATGGTGTTAATAAGAGGACTGGCTAATTCATGGGACGATTTGACGGACAGATGTGTTGATGGTACCGATCCACCCGATGTAGCTATAAAAGAGGTTCTAGATATGATGTTTGAATCACACAGTGAGATTGGTATCACAGATGTGTTGTGTACTTGTACCTATGTAGCGGATGTATGTTCGGAGCTGATGATGAGTACAAACGATTATGATTCTAATGATGAGGATGACTCTGCCAAAATTGCCGCAATGATTAACATCGTCGACAAAATTGTCGTAATGTATATTGATTATGTCCTCGACAAAAGTTTGATGGCCTGCCGTGATTTTCTTTTCTGGTTAGACTTTCATTGATGTCATTATTATCCATGTTACTTAGACTGTAACGACAATATACCCATTTTGTACCTACTTTGTATCCTGTAAAGTCATTTTTTACTTAGATTTTGTTATATTAACACCATTTTATCCATTTTACTTAAATTGTGTTGTATTAACATCATTATATCCATTTTACTTAGCGTGTTTATTCTGTAAATTCATTATAGCCATTTTTAACTTAGTATGTATGTATCTTACTGTAGCGTTTTTAATAAAAGATTGATTCAGACCACTTGTACGCATTATTCTTTTGCAGCGGTTGAAACGACAGCATGTCGGAGCTCATGAAAAAGACTTATTATACACCTGCCAACCCCGGATCCTTAGGGGGTAAAAAACGATTAAAAGACGCCGTCTTAAAAGATAGCGGCATCCGTCTAAGCGATAAAGAGGTTTCAGAATGGCTGGCTGGTGAGGATGCTTACACATTACACAAAACAGCGCCTATAAAATACAAACGAAATAGAGTGGTTGTGTACGGAGTCGATACACAGTTCCAGGCCGATCTTGTCGACATGATTGCCTACGCCAAGGATAATGACGGCAATAAATATCTGCTGACGTGCATAGACGTATTTAGCAAGTACTCGTGGGTTCGTGTGTTGAAAAATAAGAGCGGCATTGAGGTTACACAAGCGTTCGAGTCTATACTCGAAGAGGGTCGTGTACCTCAGAAATTGCAGACGGATCAGGGAAAGGAATTTTTTAACAAACATTTTCAAGACGTGATGAAAAAGCACGACATTAACCACTTTGCTACCGCCACCGATTTGAAAGCCAGCGTTGTGGAACGGTTTAATAGAACATTAAAAAGCCGTATGTGGAGATTTTTAACGGCTACAAATTCCCGCCGATACATAGATGTTTTACAAGACATTATTCAGGGGTACAACAGCAGTTATCACCGAAGCATCAGAATGAGACCCGTGGATGTCTACAAAGTAAATGAGGCTCAAGTGTTTCAAAACTTGTACGGCGATATAAAGAAGATCGGGAAAACCCCATTTAAATTCAAAGTCGGCGACGTCGTCAGGATTTCTAAAGTGAGAGGCCCGTTCGCCAAAGGTTATGAGCAGAACTACACGGAAGAATTTTTCACTGTATCCGCGTGTATTCCGCGTCAACCCCCGGTCTACAGACTCGCGGATTACGACGGCGATGTCATCGAAGGGGTTTTTTATGAAAAAGAGCTGCAAAAAATAATTGTGAGTAAAAACAAATCTTTTAAGGTGGAAAAGATTTTAGGCCAGAAAAAACAAGGGAAATCTACGCTTGTTTTAGTGAAATGGTTAGGATGGCCTTCAAAATTTAATAGTTATGTAGATAAAAAAACTCTGCTGGACTTGCAATCTCCTTTAAACACACCGACGTTAACAGGATGAGATCATAAGAGCGAAGGACCGTCATGGATGACCACGGATTCTACGTCACATTACCGTGCAACGCGTCGTCGTTGATTTACCCTGAAAATCGCATATCCAGCTATACAACCAGGTTGGCTAAAGCCATAGACTTGAAAGGACAGTGGGAAGTCGGATTAGCCGAAATCGAATATCCTAGAACATGGTACAACTTTAATGACGAAGATGGTCATTTCATCCTACATACGGCCCCGGAACCCCCGGATAGCAATCCCTCAAATATTGTTTTTTCTATCATTACGAAATTACACATAAGCGGAGGTTACTACGCAAACATTCGTGCGATCCTCCGGGCTATAAATCAACTCATCACACCAGCGGCCGTATTGAATCACGACGAATTAAAAAACAAAGTCTTTCTGGTCGCGAAACCCAACGTTTCAGTGAGTTTCCGAGGAAGACTAGCCACTATTTTAGGAATGACGCTGAAACCTCTCGGAGGTTTAAATTATCATAAAGAACCCGATTTTACTACGGACGTCAGCATATACGCTCCTCATCAATCCGACATCAACGCTGGGTTCTATACAATGTACGTTTACACGGACATCATCCAATATCAAGCGGTCGGTGATTCGCACGTGCCCCTCTTGAGATGTGTACATATAACGGGTAAAGGCAATGACGCGGTCATTGCTAGATACGACAACCCCCGTTACGCATCGATCAACAAGGATCACATCAGCAGCATCGTCATAGAGTTGAAGGACGATCAAAACCACGAAGTACCATTTTCTTACGGAAAAGTCATCGTAAAACTACACTTTAAACCAAAAAATATTTCTATTCTTTAAAAAAAAAATGGTTTATTATAGGCCTGGAGAGATCAATACCTCGGACTATGTAAGCTATTACCAAAATCAAGCTGGGTGTGGCTTACCAGGCTATGCGGGGGGCGGGGTTAGGAGGCCTTTTCAGAGGTCTGTTCAGGATGGCCATACCTCTGTTAAAAAGAGGCTTTAGCATCGCAAAACCTCACCTGAAATCGGCGGCTAAAAATATAGTATCCGACGTTGTCTCAAACGTATTGACGCGTTCCCATAACGATAAAGCTCAAGACGGATCCGGGCTGATGGTCATGGCCCGTAAGAGGATGTCTAAACCACCGGGTGTGAGGAGGCGTGGTCAATGGATAGCGCAGAAGAAGAAGAAGAAGAAAACAGCGAGCGGATCAAACAAGTGCTCACTCGTACGTAGAAAGCGTAAGAAGTCTGTTAGTCGAAACGCGTTGACCAAGAAAGCCGCAAAATCCATATTCTAACATGGCGTTACTGCATCGTATGTCGGGAGAATGCCTCAAGTCCGAGTTGGACTTATTTACGGTCCCGCTGACACAAACCGCTATTGAGAAAAACGGCTATTTAGAAGTAGCCCCATTATCGGCCATATCGGACTCTGCTCCATTGGAATTTTTCATCGCAGGCAACGGCGATGATTATATGGATCTCAATAACACAATGCTCTATCTACGGGTGAAAATCACAAAACCTGACGGAGGAGTGATTGCACATCCTGCGAAGGTAGGTCTGATCAACTACGCAGGAGCCACTATATTTTCACAAGTCGACGTGACCCTAGGCGATCGCCTGATATCTCAAAGTTCGAACACCTATCCTTATCGTTGCATCATCGAGAGTCTGATCAACTACGGTAAAGATACGCTGGAATCTATTTTCGTCTCCGGCCTGTTTCACAAGGACACGGCGGGTCATATGGATGTCCATGACCCCGCAGGCCATAACGCGGGGCTGTCGAAGAGATCGGGCTACACCAGCAAAAGCAAGGAGGCGGAACTGCTCGTACCCATACACAGCGATATGTTCTTCCAGGAGAAGCTTTTGATAAATGGGGTTGATATTAAGATACGACTTATTAGAGCAAAAGATGAATTCTGTCTGATGAGGTCCGACGATGTGGCTTACAAATTAAATATAGTGGCGGCATCCCTGTTTGTCAAGAAAGTCACTGTATCACCGCTGGTGAGACTGGCTCACGCCCAGGCGTTACTCTCGACAACAGCCAAGTACCCCATCGATAGGGTCAGTCTAAAATCGCTCTCCATACCGGCCGGCTCTCGCATTTTGAATCAAGAAAATCTGTTTTTAGGAGCGCTACCAAAGTCTATCGTTATTGCTATGGTAGACAATGATGCATTCACCGGCTCCTACACAAAAAATCCATTCGCGTTTCGTCACTGTGATTTGGAATTCCTCGCGGTGTACATAGACGGGGCCCAGTATCCCTGCAAGCCTCTACAACCTAATTTCGAAGCTGGTTCGGCAGTACGGGAATATTATCAGTTGGTGATGGCAACCGGGAGACACCTTAAAGACCAACCGCTCTGTTTCGGCAGGAGTGATTTCCTGAACGGATACACGCTTTATGCATTTAACCTGACCCCCGACGAACAGTGCGGTCAACATATTTCCCTCCTCAAGTCCGGCAATATCAGAGTCGAAGCTCGTTTCAGACAACCGCTGCCGAATACCATTAATTTAATCCTTTACGCCGTATTTGACTCCATCGTCGAAGTGTCTAACCGCCGTCAAGTACTGATAGACTACTATTGAGATGAACACGCTGCAACTCACGGCTATCATGAATAAAATTACATGCAGGACTCATTTTCTCAGCGTTCTACCGAGCGATCAACTACCCAAAAATCCCCTAAGGACCTTACCGTCGATGGCGATCATTAACACCCACCCTTCATGGTTACCGGGGGAGCATTGGATCGCCGTTTATTTGTCCGAAGAAGGACCCGCTTGTTTTTTCGACAGCTTCGGCAATCCACCCAAAAGCCACCCCTTTCCAATAACCATCAATAACTTTCTAGCGGACAACGACGTCGACGTATTATATTCCGACAGACGAGTCCAGGATTATTCATCGGATACCTGCGGTCAGCACTGTGTGTTTTTTCTATATCATTTAGCCCGAGGATACGACTATAACCATGTGATGAAACTATACACCGATGATTATATTAAAAATGATAAAATGGTGTCCCTATTTGTGAAGAGATTAAGGCCGTATGTCTGTAATGATAAAATGTTTTCCTGCGTTCACTGTGTGCAAACATGTTTGACATATACATAAAAATCTTAAAACCATTATATTTCTTATCGTCTTTTTTATTTAATCATAAGATACATATTAATGCACACACACACACACACACACACACACACAAAATAGAGGGATTCGTTAAAATTCCAGCCATTGTCTTCGATCGATGGACGGGGATTTAAACATAGAGTCTTCGGACTCTGGAAACACGGAGCGTGAATATTTTCGTGCTCTTTTAGAAGGTCTAACAAGGGCCGGGCTGGGGGTGTCTGGTTTACTCTTTAGAGATTGAATTGCGCTCCTGACCTGTTGATTCGGCACTGTAGAAAAAGGGATGTTTAATTCGGCAAAGGCTCGTAGAAACTCCGGCCATCCTAGAGGTCGTCGGTCATCCCGAACCTTTTGCGGGGCCGTAACATTTTTTAACAAATCAACCATGTGTGAACCTTGTACGGCATTACCCCTGAACATAAATTCCCCCGATTCGTTCCACGCGCTTAGTCCTTTAGCTTTAGACATCTTGTCTAATATGTATCTGCTGTTTTTCACACTTCTCGAAGGTACATTTTTCAGAACTTCGTCCACCACACGCTTCTCAGCAGCACCGTCGTCTTCAACGCTAGCCACGGTCGGTAGTTCATCTTTATGAGCGGGATCGGGTAACGATAGTGTTAAAACACCGCTCTCGCGATTGCCTTGTTTAACGATGGTCAAAAACCTGCTCAGGGTATTTGTGTAAAGTTTAGCTTTTTCGTACGGGTTCAAATCAGCGTGGTGTAAAATATTTCTCATGGCGGCGTCCAAATCGTTTTCCACACTCTGTTGAATATTCTCGCGAGCATTTTCAGTTTTCAGCCTATCCAATTGATGGTGCGGGACTAAATACATCTTCTCGGCATACTCCATCCTATCTATTTGCTATCAAGCTCGAAAGAAAGGGCACGGCGACGCTCAGGAGCGGTAAAAGGAATCCACCCTTCTGATTGAAGACTCGTTTCTTGGCCGCTATGCCTATTTTTTTATCGGCTATAAACTTAATTTCGGCTTTTCTCTTTTTCAGTTTTCGGTACTGTTGTCGATTGACCGGAATCGTGCCGAAGAGGATGTTAAGCGCCACTTCGCACAGCGATAAAATGAATTCGTCGGACGCCGATTGCAATATAAGACGTCGTTGTTTAGGAGTCGCTTTATGTAGCAGTTTCAACACCGGCAGATGCTTACAAAGTCTGGCGGACATGGTGATTTGATCACGTTCTTCTTCTTTTTTTCGGGATTGTAATGGCAAAAATTAATTCGTCGACATCACTAATAAGAGACAAACCATGATCCAATTGTCTTTATAAAGATTTATTTCCTTGCAAGGAAGAGCCACGGTCAGTGCAGCCGCTCGGGCTGCCTTGAGTGTGAACTGGAGACACAAAAAAAACACAAACTCTTATACCCCCAATGTTTAAACACACCTTCTCAGTATTTTTCCATTTTCCACACAGGGTAAAGGCAAGAAACACAATACACAAATGGTCCCTCTTTGTCTTAAAACTAATTTAAATTATCCGACACCTTTGGTTCAGGAAGGCCTTCAATTTCAGGTGTCCTGCCGCTACCCCCCTGGGTTTCCACAGACACTGGGTCTTTTGAACTAAGAGAGGTGATTTGCATGGCTAAAGCAGATTTTGACTTCTGTGTGAACTCAAACATAAATATTAAATTTTTCCACAACAATTCCCCCTTTTATCATTCTTTGATAACTCACAAGAAAAAAATTTAAGAAGTGTAGATACGAATATAATAAAAATAGAGGTGGTAATAATAAAACAATAATAATAATAAATAAAAAAAGTAGTAATAAAACAGGCAAATTTAAGTCACTCTTACACTCTCCCTCTCTGATTTTTTTGTATAAATGATCACGCTCTTAAATTTGTAATTGAAGAAAATAAAAAATCCCCTAATATGTTTTAGGCGTCTCCTCGCTAGTCATCTCATCAAACAGCAACCTGTCCAGTCTTTCTGTGGAAATGATATGCTCTGTCGCCACAAACCCAAAAACATGCATCACTCTCAATGGTGGAATCAACATGTCTGTGTGGTCCGTTGCGTTCTCTTGCAGGCAGATGTTGGATGTTTTGTTGGAATCTTCCCTTGCTTGATGTCCGTTGCAGCTCTAAGCCCCACCTACTGGATTCTGTGGGCTGGCAATAGGGTTTAACTTGAAAACTGGTAGGCTCGCATGCACCCACGCCGCTCTCTCCGATACCTTGACGGCAGTGTGTCGTCAGAAGTATGACGAAAGGCCCTAGCCACATTTCCGCCTTCCAGCTCTTCGTACTCAGGTCCCTTTTTACCACGTAATCTCCTGGCTCGATTTTGTGCAAGCAGATTTCTCCTGCACACAGATATCAGACAACAGAGAAACATTTCTTTGCAATAATTCACAATTCTAATGATGCAAGCTATTGTTTACCCCCTTCCATTCCCATGAATGGTGGTCTTCCAAAAAAAAAAATGTCTCAAACGGGCTCAGATTTAATCAAGGCCTTTTCTCGTTTTCATGTATTTCAATATGCATCAAAATGCGACATTTTCAGCAAATGTTGTAACCCCCTTATAAACTTAATTCATTTGAGTACCATTACCATTACCATTCCCCCTTTGGCTGCAGGCTCGCCCATGCAGCCATTTATCATAATCATTGAAAATATTGTTGGGGTAAACAAGGCTTGCCATCACTTCTTGTCTAGACGCCATTTTGCACATTCACACATCATTCATAAGTTTCCAGCCACGTCTCCACAGGTGCTTCTCCGCTGCTGTGGCGAATGCCTGCATACTCTGTAAGGAAATCAAAGCATTTGTGTTAGTTTCAGATAATAAAATACATTCTGGTTCCTTTGACTGCTGTGCTGCCGCGGCCTTCGCAGCCGCATCTGCTCTCACGGTTTCCTGTTGAAATAAACTCTTTGTTGTTAGTTACGCTGCGCATTTAAGTCTTAACTTGAAAGTTTCCCATAAACATACTGAAAATATCCAATAAAATGAAAGACAAATCCGTATTTCATCTCTGTAAGCCAGGCTAAGTCAGTAATCACTATCACTGCTCTCCCATCATGTTAGGGGTGTGTGATACCTCCAAAATCCAAACATTCCAACTTTCTGCTATCAACCGTTTGACGACACACACATCCCTAGGCCAGACCCACAGTCACTCCTCAGAGACTAAATACTGTAGAAAACATATATGAAAAAACAAACAATCAGTGGTTCTCTTGATTAATCAAAATCATAACAGACCTTTTTTTGGCATTCACTCAAACTAAACAATAAAAATAAGTAAGATAGATAATAATCCATCTTAGGACTTTAAATATCTACATAAAACATCCTTCAGTTTACATTTTGTGCTTTGCCCACAGTTCAGATGACACCTCTGCCCATGCTGGGTGTATTTTCAAATCACAAATGTCTGCCATGCACTGATTCTCTTTTGTGCGTCTGTCAATGTGGTCACTGTCCTTTCTACCTCAACTACATGCTTACATTCAGATCTAAATGCCCACAGTTTCTCACTGTGCATCACATACTTATCAACCTTTCTTCAGTCAATCGTTTCAACAATTCTTCACAAACCGCCCTACTTACTATTTCCAACAGACCCATTTTCACTCATCATAGCTCACATCATATTTAAACAATTAACGAACATAAATCTAAATTTGTTAATGTTAATCAATTCGTTATCAATTCGTATTACGTTCAATCAGCTCGTTTGCTCATCTTTATCTCATGACATCATACTTAATCATTCTCAATTCTTTATCAAAATCTTTTCAGTTCCTGTTATCAGTAAACCATTAAAAATTAATTAATTAATTAATTAGGATTTCCTTTAAAGTACCGTTTTCTCCATGCCCTGTCCATTAAAACTCCTCTTACATCATGTCATTTGGCAGTGATTCTTATCATCAACCTTGCCACATCAATTTCCTTAACGCTGGTTAAAACCAATCTGAATTAAAAAAAAAAAACATTCATATTTCAATATCCATTTTAGCCTAATTTTACTTTGGATGTTCAAAATCCCTGTCAGAAATCCTGGTTTGTTTTTTTGTTTTTTTTTGTGTTTTTGTTTTTTTTAAATTGCGGTTTCCTGTATGCAAAATATCATGCCTATTTAATAAATGAAAAATACAGTATAAAACAACACTTCCTTTTAGAAGTTATCTTTTTGGTTCGCCCTCCGGCCTTTCATAAATATGAGGGAGTCTCTAGATCATTTGGATAGCGACTTCAGTTAAATTGTCATATATATATATATATATTTTTTCTTCTTAATTAATCCAGAGATTAATTCAAATCGTCTTCATCCATGACAAAATTGGTCATAATTACCAGTGACAGACAGAGCTGGATGTCCAATCCACTTAAAGCTCGTCCCATGTTCTGAGCATCTTTTCATCAGATTCACTCAGAATAATCAACTTCCTCTAAAGTTGTTTTTGTTTAACTTAACCCATCTGTGATGATAAAGACACTCATTCCAGAGGTTAATGGCACACTACACTCCATCAGGACACATAAATATGAACTGCTCGTTCTCAAAATGTGCTTCTACATGGTTTCTTAACCAGTTTCAAATTATGTCTGTACATTAGTAATTTATTTTTAGAAAAGTCAGCTGGTTTGTTTTGTTCTGATATCATTGTTTTTGTGTTGTCTCAGCTTTAACAGCGCGATAACAGATAGAGTACAATCCCTGCTTCCAGCCTCTCTCTCTCTCACCCAGATAATCTTTTCAACAGTCTTCTAAGACTTTAACTATAATGTTAAATTCATTAACCCTTAACTATAAATGTTAAATTCATTAACTCTTCATTCATTAACCCTTCACAAAGTTTTAGAAATTTCATAGTGTAACTTATTGTTTCAAGTTATCTTTAGTTTAGATACCTTTGTTATTCAGATCTTCTCTTTAAGCTTCAAAAGCCGTCCTCATCTTAAAGCCATCACCATGTCTCTGAATTATGCCTGCTGAAGTAAACTTATAATAACATTAGTTCCTGATCACACAGTTTTCCTGATACAAATTAATACATTTTGTGCTGTTCTCCGCAAGGTTAAGGATGATCAGCATGGTCTCAACTGGCTCTTGAATGCCAATCTCGTCATTGCTCTTTTCTTCAGGGTGTTTCCTGGCTCTCAATTTATGCGGTATTTGGTGAGCGGTATAGAGGGGCCATATTTAGGGCAGGGGCTGCTGTGTCCAGTCTTGACCTTGGCCCCTACGAAACACAGCTTCCCCCCCCAACAGAGATGCTGCTGGCCTCACAGACATCTGCCTCACCTCTCATACACACCTCACATAAAACCCCCTCCTACATTTTTTTTTTTTTTTTTTTTTTTTGTCTGGGGAGGGAGTCCCAAATAACTTATCGTGATTTCCCTGGCTTGGGTTGCCCCCTGTCAGGCCGTAGGAAGTCTTACCCGTCTTTAGGAAATCACCTCGTGCTTATTTGGTCATCGCGTCTTTGACCCTCAACAGGATCAGATATTTTCTGGAGCCTTTTGGAAAGTGCATTCAAATCAAATCAAATCAAATCACTTTATTTGTCACTCTACATATGCACAAGTGCAACAGTAGGTGAAATTCTTAGGTGCAGTTCCGAGCAACATAGTAGTCATGACATGACATGTACAACATTTAAGCAGCATCAGATTACACATCTGATGCGCACACAATTACAGCACAGTAAACTCTACAATAAACAATAAATAATTTGCACAATGTGAGTATAGTTCTCACAGCTTTAAACAATATACACATACTTACAATATACATATACTTTAAACAATATACACTAAACATACACTAAACAATATACATTACGCTATAATAATAATAATAATATACAATGTATAGTATAAAATATTATTCACAGATTGAAAAATTGAAATCCAAAGTGCAATAGGTGCTATATGATAAATAAATGTGTATATAATGTGTGTGTATCTACAGTGGGTTGTGCGGAGTGATATTCTGTCCAGTGTGTGTTATGATCCTGATGGATCAAGAGTTAAGTAGTCTGATTGCTTGTGGGAAGAAGCTGTTCTGGAGTCGGCTGGTGCGTGTTCTAATGCTGCGGTACCGTCTGCCTGATGGCAGCAGTGAGAGCAGCCCATGGTTCGGGTGGCTAGAGTCTCTGATGATCCTCTGAGCTCTCTTCACACACCGCCTGGCGTAAATGTCCTGGAGGGAGGGAAGCTCACCTCCGATGATGCAGCTGGCCGTGCGCACTACCCTTTGCAGGGCCTTGCGGCTGCGGGCGGTACTGTTGCCGTACCAGGTGGTGATGCAGCCAGTCAGCAGGCTCTCGATGGTGCAGGTGTAGAAGCGTGTGAGGATGTGGCGGTTCATTCCAAACCTCCTCAGCCGTCGCAGGAAGAAAAGGCGCTGATGAGCCTTCTTCACAACGGCCTCGGAGTGGACGGACCATGAGAGTTCCTCTGTGATGTGGACACCGAGGAACCTGAAGCTGCTGACTCTCTCCACCGGTGCTCCATCGATGGTGATGGGGCGGTGTTCTCTCTCATTCCTCCTGAAGTCGACCACCAGCTCCTTGGTCTTGCTGACGTTGAGGGAGAGGTTGTGCTCCTGACACCACCGTGTCAGAGTGTGCACCTCCTCTCTGTAGGCCGTTTCATCATTGTCGGTGATAAGACCTACCACCGTCGTATCGTCAGCAAACTTGATGATGGTGTTGGAGCTGTGGGTTGCCACACAGTCATGTGTGTACAAAGAGTACAGGAGTGGGCTGAGAACGCAGCCCTGAGGGGCTCCAGTGTTGAGAGTCAGTGATGAGGAGATGTTACTGCCCATTCTGACCACCTGGCGTCTGTTTGACAGGAAGTCCAGGATCCAGCTGCATAACAGGCTGTTTAAGCCTAGAGCCCGGAGTTTCCCGTCAAGTATGGAGGGCACAATGGTGTTGAATGCTGAGCTGTAGTCCACAAACAGCATTCTCACATACGTGTTCCTCTTTTCCAGGTGGGAGAGAGCAGTGTGTATAGTGGATGAAATGGCATCGTCAGTGGAGCGGTTTGTGCGGTATGCAAACTGCAGTGGGTCCAGTGAGGGGGGGGGAACAGAGCAAATGTGGTTTCTGACTAGTCTCTCAAAGCATTTGCTGATGATGGGGGTCAGAGCAACAGGACGCCAGTCGTTTAAGCAGGTGGTTTTTGACTGCTTAGGTACAGGCACAATGGTGGACGTTTTGAAGCATGTGGGGACCACAGATAGGGAGAGGGACAGGTTAAAAATGTCCGTGAAGACTCCAGCCAGTTGGTGCGCGCACGCTCTGATCACACGGCCGGGAATCCCGTCTGGACCCGCAGCTTTACGGACGTTCACCCGCCGGAAGGATCGGGTTACATCCGCTACGGATACGGAGAGTGCACTAACCTCTGTATCTTCAGCCGCGAGCTCTCTCTCCGCGAGGGCGGTGTTAGTTCCCTCAAAACGAGCATAGAAGGTGTTTAGCTCGTCCGGGAGAGAGGCAGCGGTGTTCACGGTGGAGTTTGTGTTCCCTTTATAGTCCGTGATGGTGTTAATTCCCCTCCACATGCTTCTAGAGTCGGTGGTGTTGAACTGTCCTTCAATCTTGTCCCTGTACTGCCGTTTTGCTGCTCTGATGGTTTTCCGGAGGGCATAACTTGCTTGTTTATGCTCCTCCGCGTTACCGGAGTTAAAAGTGAAGGTCCGCGCATTGAGTGCCGCGCGAACATCCCCGTTTAGCCACGGCTTCTGGTTAGGATACAGCCGAATTGTTTTGGTCGGAACAACGTCATCTACGCACTTCCTGATGAAACACGTTACGCTATCAGCGTAAACCTCGATGTCGTCATCAGAGGCCGACCGGAACATCTCCCAGTCCGCGTGATCAAAACAGTCCTGTAGCATAGAATCTGATTGATCCGACCAGCACTGGATGGTTCTGAGGGCGGGTGCTTCCTGTTTGAGTCTTTGCCTATATGCGGGCAAAAGGAGGATGGAAGCGTGATCCGATTTGCCAAATGGTGGGCGCGGGAGGGACTTGTAACAATCCTTGAAGGGGGAGTAGCAGTGATCTAAGACGCGGTTCCCTCGCGTGTTGAAGTTAACATGTTGGTGGTATTTGGGTGCGATGCGCTTGAAGTTGGCTTTGTTAAAGTCTCCGGTCACAATAAACGCGGCCTCAGGATGCGCGGTTTCCTGCTCACTCACTGTCCTATACAGTTCCTTTAGTGCCCGGTCTGTGTCGGCTTGCGGGGGAATATACACAGCTGTGATGATGACCGCTGTGAATTCCCTCGGTAGCCAGAATGGTCGGCACAGAACCATGAGAAGTTCCAGATCAGGAGAACAGAAAGACTTGATAGAATGTACGTTCCTCTGATCACACCAGGATCGGTTAATCATAAAACACACACCCCCGCCTTTGCTTTTCCCGGAGAGATCTTTTTCTCTGTCTATCCGATGCACGGAGAACCCCGTGGTTTCGATGGCCGAATCTGGAATCTCAGCGGACATCCAAGTTTCTGTGAGGCAGATAATGCAGCAGTCCCTCGTGTCTCGCTGGAAAGAGATCCGCGCTCTCAGCTCGCAGAGTTTATTGTCCAGAGACTGAACATTTGCCAGTAAAATACTGGGAAGCGGGGGTCGGTTTGCGCGGCGTCTTAATCTGATGAGCACGCCGGCTCTGCTTCCCCTTCTCCGGCCGCGTTTGCGTGGTCGGGCCGTCCAGACAAAGAGCTCCGCTGCTGTGTTTGTAAACGGCGGTTCGTCACTGAAGAATTTAAAGTCCGGTTTTCGGTGTGCGATTGCCGAACCAATGTCCAAAAGTGTCTGTCTGTCGTACGTAGTAAGGCAGACAACATCCAAGACAAAAAACACAAAAACTATAAACAGAACAAACAAAAAACTACAATGTTTCAGCAGAGCTTGCGACGTTGCGGCCATCCTCGGCGCCATCTTGACTCTTCAAGAGTCATCAGAGCCATCTGGTCTGCTTTCAAATTAGCAAAAACATGGAGACAGGTTAATTATAACAGAACTTAATCACTAAAATCATCATACTTCTTCAAAGCTGCCCCATAGCAGTGCTTAGATTATTCTCAGTGAATTTAGCCAAAACACCTGTCCATTCAATTTAATGTTCTGCTACATCTGTGACCAAGGCCATCAGTTCTGTACATGGTGAAGGCTAAGAGCAGACAGAAGTTACTGGTCCTATCAAACATTAGTCAAACATTTCAGTTCATTAAAAGTCTGTATTTTTAAAACATGCCCTCTTGATGTCACCTTTTTCTATCTTAACAAACAACTGTATATTATGTTCACATGATGCCCTGTGCCTTTACTCATCAATATCTTCTATCATCTGTGGCACAGGGTCAGATATCAGCTTTGAGCTGGTCTGGGATCAGAGAGAGACTCTGAGGCCTTCAGGGCTGGTACACTGCACTTTCATAAACCTTTCACTCTTCACTAGCTCAGTGTAAGATCTGGCTTTGTTTTCAAATAAATGAGACATTTTCCTTTTAACTCTATCCTTAGACAGAAATCACATTTTCAAATGATCATGACTTTATATTTGCCTCTTGCCCCCAAAATGAATTCAGAAACTTTAATTTCCACTCAGATTGAGTCTCTGTTACTCAAGTTAGGCCACGTGGTGGCCGGATTGAGATTACAAATTGTTTATTTCAGATCAGCACAAGCTTATCTTTTGAAACCAAAACATCAATTTCTAGGGTTTTCAACATTTTAACACCTATAGTTATTTCAACAACCCAATATTCAGTCAAATCATCATTATCAGAGTTTTGCAAAGGTGAGAAGAGCAAGAACATATTTATTATATCTTTTTCATTTAAAACTCGATTAATCAGGATTTATATATCTTATATATCTTTTACAATATAGTTTATCATCTTTAACTTTAACTTTAATTTTAACCTCATATTAAAATTATCTCAAATCCTTCGAAAATAATCACTAAAGTCTTTATCAAGCTTATTATTTTCTCATTTGCTTAGTGTAAATCTCTGTTTTATTATTTTTTACTGAGTTTCGTTTACAGAATTTAGTCTGGTGACCTGATTTGCCACACTTTTTACACCTTATGGGTGTTTAGACACGGTTACGTGTGAAATCAATGGCCCAGCTGAGCACAATTAAACACTCTCATCTTTATCTTATGGAGCAGCGTTCAGCAACCTGTGTGCTCCAACAGTAGCAGTCTGTCTGAGAACAGAGCTCGCTCGAGGTCCAATAAAACAGACAATGGCTTGCAATTTATAGTGCTTTATCAAAGTTTATCTGCTTTTTCACCAACATTATTTTTAGTTACTCAAATTGTAATGTATATCTCCCTTCGGGTATGGCACCTCCCCCATTTTATAAATTAATGAATACGCACAAACATCTACAAATTTGAATTTTCTTGTTCCCTCTTTGTTTGTAGCCAGTCAACTTCCAATTACAATAAAAACATTTCTGCCCATTATCTTCATCAGTCCAGCAAATTTCTTTGAAGTCAGGGTTTCAGAGCGGAGCTGCTTACAGCATTTGCTCTTGTTCATCTTACAATCTTTATACCGACTAATCAAATTACTGATCATATCACTCAAATTGTTAGTTAAAATTTAGTAAAAGTTCATACTCACCAGTGATCTTTAAACAGCTGTGGCATTTTAATTTCTCTGTTTCATTTCTCCACAGTCAATGCCTCTCACACCCAGCATTTCGGTGTCTGCTCACATTTCTCACACGCGTGTTCTCACAACAGCCCATCGATTTATCCTTTTCCTTCAACGGACTCTTTCACAGTCCCAGTCCGGTCACTCAGCGGTGACACTCATATCATGACATTTAATGAATTTCATATACGTTGCATGCATTTCTGGCCATATCATTTTCTCATTTGATAAAATACCGGTGTCTCATATTCAGCTAGCTTGCTTTGGATTTCCCCATATTGGCAGTCCGACTCTGTGGCTTTTCGCGCGCGCGCTATTAATCTGTTGGACGTCTCCTGGACAGATCTGATCTTCTCACCCAAGATCAGCCGGGCGGACACTCTCAATAGTGCCCGATTTCGGGACTGCACACAACTCAGTTCCCCGGACTGCACACAACTCAGTCCCTCGGACCGCACACAACTCGGTCCCCCTATTCGCCCACGTGACTTCAGTTTCTATCCCATAAACATATCAACCACGTTGCATTCGTCACAGAGTCAGACTCCCCCTATGGTTTATCCCTATCAATTCAATTTAACCAAATTCTATAAAATAAAATTCCCCCTGAATTTTTTTCAAGAGTTTGTCTCCTACCAGAAGCGGCCCGTTGCCATCGGATTCGATTTCTCTGATTCCAGTGGCTGGACCCTCCAGACACCCCAGAGCAGTCAGCCCTTCTCCCTCAATCCTTCGGGGTAAGGCTGTGACTCTAATGTCCAGGATGATCAGTCACCGACCTGCTCTCAGGGTCCAGAAGGCACATCCAAGGAATCCCACTATTCTGACACCAACTGTAATGGCAAAAATTAATTCGTCGACATCACTAATAAGAGACAAACCATGATCCAATTGTCTTTATAAAGATTTATTTCCTTGCAAGGAAGAGCCACGGTCAGTGCAGCCGCCCGGGCTGCCTTGAGTGTGAACTGGAGACACAAAAAAAACACAAACTCTTATACCCCCAATGTTTAAACACACCTTCTCAGTATTTTTCCATTTTCCACACAGGGTAAAGGCAAGAAACACAATACACAAATGGTCCCTCTTTGTCTTAAAACTAATTTAAATTATCCGACACCTTTGGTTCAGGAAGGCCTTCAATTTCAGGTGTCCTGCCGCTACCCCCCTGGGTTTCCACAGACACTGGGTCTTTTGAACTAAGAGAGGTGATTTGCATGGCTAAAGCAGATTTTGACTTCTGTGTGAACTCAAACATAAATATTAAATTTTTCCACAACAGGATATAAACCACTTGACGGTCGGAAAGCAATCCTGTTCTGAGGCGGTACTGTTCAGGAGTTTTTGCTTTATAGTCTATCATTATGTAGACAAAAGGTTGGTTGACCGCATCATGATAACACTCCATAAAGTATTTTGTGTTTCCGGGGTACATTTGGCGTCCCAGCATCGCTACTTGATTGACGTCCCGAGGATTTTTAAACAGAATCATATAATTGGCGTTTAAGCTGATGGTTCGGCTGGATTTACCCTGTACAAATAAATTTTGCACTATATAAATAGCGCTGAGATTACGGTGGTGCACGTACTGCGTAAAAACCCTTTGAAGCTCCAAATTGGCGCTAGCTTGCTGCATCAAATCATCCACCATGAGAAGATTTGTTTTAGTGACAGGTAGCAAATCATCATCATTCAGACTCTCTGGTATTCCTTGCACAAATTTAATGTCATACAATTTAAGTACATCGTCGTACAAAGGCTGCCAACAATCATACAACCAAACAATGTTTTCAATTTTCTTGGAAATTAAATTCAAACCTTTTTCCAACAAAAGTTTTACAAAATAAGACTTTCCAGAATTGGACGGTCCGGAGATAACACAACTAAATGGGAATTGAAGTCTGAAATCAAAATCGGAAACATCCAGTGACCCTCGGTGCATCAACATCATCTGATCAGTAGCCATAAGGAAGCGTGGTGAAATCGGGCAAAAGTCTGCGTTTATTATACACCACCTTAAACCTTTTAACGACTGATTTGTTGTGCAGCGTGAGAGTCTTTTTATCCCTCACAATGTTTTCCGTGTGAGCCAGGATGTATTTGGTGCTATCATGCGACGTCACATAACTGTCAACCAGACCGATCAGGGATTCCAGGCGGATGGATTGGGAATTTTTAGCATTCAGCGTTATGCCCTTAGCTTTCATGCACACTTTACCTTTGGCCGTATGATAGCCGTAAGATTTCGGGCCGCTGGAACAAAACTCTGTAATAAAATCCCCATAGTCTATTTCGCTCGTCAGCTCACCCAAATGATCCCCGAGAGGCGGCTCCCAGTCGCCGTCCTTAGACACAAATATGACGCTGTCAGTGTCCGAGTATAGCAGACGGTCGCAGAGTCTGTCCATCAATTCGTACAATTCCAGTCGGGCGTGCGCCGTGGTGAACGCGCCTATAAACACGTTAACGTCGCGAGCCTTACAAACATCCTCTTTGAGGGGTTTATGCTGGACGAGCGCCACATCGTCTGAGACGAATGAGAAATACGCCAACGTGTCGGTATTACCGAAAACGATTCTGGTGAAATCTTCGGGGTCGTTCACCAGAGTCGTTTGAGGCAAGTTCTCCCTTAAAGAGAATCGACCCCACAACTATTCAGAATTAATTTAGTGATTGCCCTCTGGGCGGCGTTGTGCTTGATCTTCTCGGGGTCGAGTTGAATCCCCTCTTTTTCAAAATACTCACGAATGTAAGTCTCTTTCTCAGCGTCAGTGACAACATTCGACGGGTACCCCGACGCTTGTTGTTTCAAGCGCAAAAACGTTTTTACGTATCCGACAAACAACGTGTCTGACCGCTGCGGAAAATGCCAAACCTCGTCGATCTTGGATACCACATAACCCTTCTCGATGGCTTTTAAAAGCTCTAAAGACACCCAACACCCTGACAGGGATCTTTCCTCATCCGTGTGGGTACGTCTGGTTTTGATCGTGAGCGCAGGTTCTACATAACGGGAACATCAGTTTTCCTTGGTATCTGTAAGGGAGAACCGGGTGCAGTAATTTGCGGGGAGGGTACACGGTCGCTTTGATGAGCCCGTAATAATTTTCAATCGGTTCAAAATCTTTGAAAATGATTTGGGGATGTTCGATCGGGTAGCTTTTCCTAGCCTGGCAGAAGGGATAGAGACTGGTGAAATCGAGGTACATTATTCTCTCATCTCCGGTCACTTTGTGATAGAGTTTATAAGCGTTAGTGCGCCCGCCAAACAGGGCGTCTCGAGGCTTCAGTCTCTCTGGGGCAGAATAATCGGTCATAAATTCTATCACAGAGGGATCTGTCTTTTTCATGTCGTTCTATTCGCATTCCCAAAGAACCTCGATTTGCAAACCGTACTCGTTCTGTAGAATTTCAACCTTATCGTCAAACTGTCTCCTGAGAACCCCATAGGGTACCCCAGACAAGGGGTGCGTCTGATGGGGTTCAAAGCGACAACAGTGTCCGTGGAAGGCGCAACCTGCGTATTCTAAACCGTGTCTCACGCCGTCCTGCTCGTAGTAGCCGTCTAAAAAGTACTTACCGATCGATACTTCACCGTGGTTTACGGCGTGGTGAACGTCCACGTTACGAGTCTTTTTTACATACTCAAGCCATTCGATCGAACCGCTAGAGTAGGACTTATTCTGATGGACGTACGCTTTGTTATGTGTGAGAGCGATCGTGTTTTTGTCGAGATAATGCGTTTTGAAGACCCCCATCGAACAGCCGGCGAGCGTCGTGAACCCAAAAGGGTCAAGTTTGGTGCATTCTATGAACGCCTCGCGGTATTTCATACAACCTTCGCGTAATAAGACGACGTCGTTAACGCCGTACGCGTACAGTTCTTTCCTGAAGTCAAACCACTCGCCCTCAACCGTGCTGTACCACGCATCAAACGTTTCGCGGTCTTTATCCGACATGTTATCGTAGTTGTAGAACTTTTTGTCGGGGTATGGTCCGACATAGTTCTCGTTTTCCACCGTGTTGAAAAAATGGGGAAAATAGCCTTTTCCAATCGTCGTGGCTAGGTCTAACGCCTTGGACATTTTGGCAAGGGCCGCTGGAAAAAATGAGTAACTATCGATATATCGCTGGGCAAACGATTCGTCGTACATGAAAATTATTTTACAGCCTTGCATTATGATCTCAATCGCAATCCCGGCTTTGCAAAAATACTCGAGAATTAGAAAGGCGTCAAATCTGGAGGCGTAATGAGCTATGAAGCAGTAGCCATTATATTGGGGTTGTCTGAAGCGGTTGATTAGCTTAGCGATGCAGTCGGTACCCTCCGCCGTAAATTTCTTCCCTTTGAATGTGATTGCGCAAACAAAATTAGCCACGTGCCTACCGTTTTCGTAACGCGTTTCAAAATCGTAGAAAATGTATTTCTCACATGTTTCCTTAGGCTCTAGGGGTCGTATGAAGCATTGGTGCGACCCCTCGTCCACCAGACGTTCTCGGCAATGGACGCATTTGTCCGGGGCGCACATGTGTTTTGTTTTCTTGCCACCCGCTTTAACGTTGTAACGTCTGCCGCATAGTTTGCAGTATTTTATAATATCACAGGAGGGGTATTCCTGACCGGGAGGTGGGTTTTTTTTATGCATTTCGAAGCAGTAGCTCGATTTACAGTAACGCAAACAGTCGGGGCAATGTATGATTCTTTTAGGGAACATATGACATTCAGCGTCAAAACAGACATTGCAGACGTACTTACATCGATGGTTTCTGCGGTTGGTGTAACTCTTGTAACAAAGACGCTGTTTTGGATGGTGGTAGCCAGTTTTTCTAACTCGCTATCGGGTAGTTGGGGGTTAAGAAAATGAGCGAGACAAATAGAGAAACACAAATGATTTGAAAAATGTATGGGGCAAAATAAATTTTTCTTTTGACTACCTGATCGACGGTCAGATCTGTAAGTTTACGTCGACCACCTCCTTGTCTGTTCATGGCTACGGTAGCATCGATCTCGACGGCATCGTCCGATAATAACTGATCATTGCTCTGTAAAACTCGTTCAAATTGATCCATAAGCGGATCCACGTTGTAATCATTACCGAGTGTTAAAACACCGCTGATGGGTGTTTGTAGAGCGGGTGCCGACATGGTCATATTGATCACGGGGCCATCGTGTCCGATTTCTCTAGCAAAGGCTACGATCTCGCTCAGCATGTCGTGTAAGTGAGTGTGATAAGAGGCCAAATCTGTAGAGTTTATCTCTCTCAGATTCATGCTCCTTCTCAACGACACATTATTGAACCGAGATCGTGGTAAGACGTGATATCCGTTAATGAACCCGCCTTCTTGAGTCAGTGTCTCAATGTCCGTATGGCTTAATCGAGTCTGTGTGGTAGGGTCAGTCTCGCGTAAAGCGTCAGCATTACCCGACGCCGGTGTGGTGTTGCCGGTCGATGGTTGTGAAGTATCGTCACCGACAGGGTTGTCAGTGTCGGTACATGCTGGTAGCTGATTATTTAAAACACCGCCATATTGTACAACAGGATTGTTGTCTACGCTTAGCATACGATCGTACAGATTAATATCTGGATTTACAGCTAATTCAAAAAGATCCAAATTAGCGGGGGGTTGTGAAGATTCTAGATTAAACAAATACTGTTCTAAAGAATCCGGAAGCATTAGAAACTCGTCCGGCAGTATACTTAGCATTTCAATCTCGTCCGGTGACAGTTCAGGACCGTCTGCGCAAAAGCTTTTTGACCCGTCCATTCTAGATTTCAGACCAAAACATGAAATATCACAAAATCAGAGTATATGTAGAAAAGTATAAAAATCACAGAGTATATGTAAACATTACAAAATCATAGAGTATATGTAGAAAAATTATAAAAATCACAGAGTATATGTGAACATAGAGTATATGTAGAAAAATTATAAAAATCACAGAGTATATGTGAACATAGAGTATATGTAGAAAAATTATAATTTTCTCTCGGGACTGGTCTCAGGACTGATCGCCGGGGTAAAACAAATTGTTTTTCTCTCAGGACTGGCCAGTGAGGTGGAACGATCCGTTTTTCTAGCCTTCTTTCTCAAAGGCTCGCCGCATGCTCCGGGGTTCTGGTCTAAAGCAGAGCCGGTAGGAACTATTTGATCCTCAGCTTTCGCCGGAGTGGGGTCAGGTACGACTCGTCTATCTGTTACGACAACGACGGTGTGGTCTTCATTATCTTCTTGAGCAACGTCCCCCAGCGGGAAACCAGGTTGCGTAATAAAATGAATGAACTCTAAAATAAATTAATTAATTAATTAATTAATTCAAAAACGTTGAGAAAAAAACATCACGACGGTGATGGGTCTTGTTTTACCGTCAGCTGCGCTGTCTGCATCAATCTCCCGAGTAGCTACTGTGAATAAAAAAGAGTGTCAATTAAAATAAGTATACATTTTTTATCATTTATAAAAGAATAGAAAAAAAGATCAGTCCTCACACGCATCGACGGCATCGAAAGCATCGCTTTCAGTATTCGAACCTGGGGAGCAAAAATCCTGTTATGAATGGAAACGATTGTGAGTCGTGTTGGATGACACGCCTACAGACAGACGTTGAAAAAAGAGTCAATCTTTAAATAAATCATTATTTTCTGAATGTTATATCACCCCGGTACGCTAGGGGACATAATTTCGCCATAACAGGATGTAGTTTTAATTCCGGGACACAAGGTGGCGCCGGAGAGCCGGTCTGTTCCCGTATCAGTAGCATGCTGTTTAAGACAGTGGTTAAAACAAGCTTTATATCACCCCGATGCGCTAGGGGGCATAATTTCGCCATAACAGGATGTAGTTTTAAGTCCGGGACACAAGGTGGCGTCGGAGAGCCGGTCTGTTCCCGTATCAGTAGCATGCTGTTTAAGACAGCGGCTAAAACAAGCTTTTATGTTTTAAAATAATCTAGCAATATATCAAAAACAGATCGATCTGACTTGTGAAACAGACATACATTCAAAACTAGTTTTGATACACGATATCACCAAGTTTGTCCAGAAATATGTAATGAGTTTGCTTTTCCCACACTTGTACTTATAGATCATGGTAAATATTGGAGAAAAAAACACTGTTGTGTCCAATAGACGGCGTCGTTGCACTATGAATTTTATTACATTATCTCATGACCGACCATGACCTTTTGGGGCCTACTGAATGCTTTTCACTTGAGACTGTCACAGGCGGCCTGCTCCTACGGCTGTACTACTGCTAAAAGATTATAATTGGGTAATAAATTAGGAGAGATCTAAAGCGGTATGCTTATTCACCTGTCACACACACACACACACACACACACATACACATACACCCCTGAGTCTTCAAAAACTCAAACTTTGTGTCAAGACATGATTAGTATTGTGCTGCTTCAAAAGCAGGTTTGTTTTCCTTCAACTCTGTAAATATTTGGATTTTTTAGTAAGCTATTTTATAAACATTCAACTTGTGCGAGGTATTTTTTCATTTATATTATTTTAAAAAGAACAGAATGCATGTGTGTGATACGTTTCAGACTGTCACAGCACAGTCAGATATGCTCTGGAATGCGGAGGGTGGGAGGGAGATCCTGACATCAAAAACTCAAACTTTCTGTCAAACCATGATATACTAACTTCAAACAATAAAACCGTAACATCAAAGATAAAAACTTTCTGTCAAAACATGATATATTGTGAATCCTGTTTGTGTGAAATACACTTCAGTTTTCACAGTACAGCGACATCAAAAACACAAACTTTATGTCAAAACATGATATATTATACTAACTTCAAACAATAAAACCGTATGTCAAAAACTCAAACTTTATGTCAAAACATGATATATTATACTAACTTCAAACAAAAAACCGTATGTCAAAAACTCAAACTTTATGTCAAAACATGATATATTATACCGGAGGGGAGGGGAGGGGAAACAACAAGGTCAAAGGTCATTCTGATCTATACCGGATGACCCCCTCACCCGGAAGCCCCGCCCCCTAAAGGTCAAAGCCATAAATCATTCTGACAGTTGGTATAGCATACTTACTACTATTCTTATTAGGGGTTCAAGCATGAAATGCTGAAACCCTATTGTAATTGTAAGGATTCGTAAAACGCATCGTGCAGGACAAACCGTACGGCCTAGAGACATTAAACCGGGCCAGATGGTAGGCCTCAATTTGGGGACAACCTATCAGAGTATGACCCCGAATGACCCATAGGTGGCGCTACAGCAACCAAAAGTTCAAAATCGCTCATAACTCTTAGACCGTTTGTCCCAGGATCAAGTGTCTTATATCGTTGGAATCCTTGACTCAAGTCGGACAAAATGGCTATCTCCGATTTGGATGTCGGCAGGAAGAATTTTCTGCTATGTCGGATTTTGTCCAAAACCTACTTTTGCGAACTAGTCCCTGGTTTTTCACCCGATCGGAACCAAACTAGTCTAGGACAATTCTCTGGACTCTCTAGATCAATAATTATCGAAAAAAAAGTTGAACTTTTGCATTTGGGTGGCTGTAACAGGGTCATTTAGAAAAGGGGCGTGGCAAAATACACTAAAAAGCCTATAAATTAGTATCTGTTAGATAAGGTCAGCCGACGCTTGTTGCGAATAATGGTGTGTGTTTGTGCTGACAGGTGTAATTTATCGCCCGTCTCAACATAACCTCGCACGAGGGCAGTGAGGCTCTCTAATGTCACTATTTCAGCGTTCTCTGCTGTTAACGTGATCCCTTTAGCTTTGAGACAAGAGCGGCCGTTGTTTGTTTTAAACGCATAAGATTTTGGACCCGACGAAACGAATTGAATAATATGGTCGCCAGAATCTAACTCGCTCGTCAGCTGTCCTAAATAAGGGCCTGTCTCAGGCAACCAATCATCGGTTTTTGATACAAAAACCACATCGGTTTTTGATAAAAAAGCCCCAATAAAAATGTTAACATCATGTGTGGGAGACGGGTCTTGCGTAGGAGAACTCCACTTAATCAACCATAGGTGGCGCTATAACTGGCAAAAAGCCTTCATTCTTATTAGGGGTTCAAGCATGAAATGCTGAAACCCTATTGTAATTGTAAGGTTTCGTAAAACGCATCGTGCAGGCCAAACCGTAAGGCCTAGAGACATGAAACCTGGCCAGATGGTAGGCCTCAGTTTGGGGACAACCTATCAGAGTATGACCCCGAATGGCCCATAGGTGGCGCTACAGCAACCAAAAGTTCAAAATTGCTCATAACTCTTAGACTGTTTGTCCCAGGATCAAGTGTCTTATATCGTTGGAATCCTTGGCTCAAGGCGATTTTGATTTAGGCAGGGAAAATTTTCTGCTATGTCGAATTTTGTCCAAAACCTACTTTTGCGAACTAGTCCCTGGTTTTTTGCCCGATCGGAACCAAACCAGTCTAGGACAATTTTCTGGACTCTTTAGATCAATAATCATAAAAAAAGTTGAACTTTTGCATTTGGGTGGCTGTAACAGGGTCATTTAGAAAAGGGGTGTGGCAAAATACACAAAAAAGCCTATAAATCCCAAATGAAAACTCAGAACTCCACCAAAATTAATGAGCATATGTGTCAGAACATGGTGCCATTTTTACTAAAATGATTATAAATTGTGAACGGAAAGAGATTTTTTTGCTAACCTTGGGATATATCTTTGTGAGCTCAAACTGAGATCACTTGAAAAAAATCGCAACAATTTGCCACTAGATGGCACTATAAAATGGTTATAACTTGTGAACAGAAAGAGATATTTTTGCAAAACTTGGGACACATGTTCATGAGCTCATTCTAAGGTCACGTGAAAAAAAATCATGACAATTGGCCACTTGGTGGTGCTATAAAATGGTTATAACTTGTGAATGGAAAGAGATATTTTCGCTAAACTTGGGACACATGTTCATAAGCTCAATCTGAGTTGACATGAAAAAAATCGTGACAATTGGCCACTTGGTGGCACTATAACAGTGAAAGAAATCATTGAAAATAGCACCTAACCGTTAGTCTACTGAAAATTGGCATGCAGTGTCTTTGTCCAGGGTGCCATGATAGTCTATGAGAACATTGGTGTATCTCAAAAAACTCAGTACACGTCACTGGCATAATGCCTTGAAGGAGCCTTAGAAGTTTTAAGCCCGTGTTTTTTTCACAGGAGTGACCTCCTAAGAATCCTTGCTGAGTCCAACAATACCAAACATTCCAGGTTTCGCCTTATGGTTTTTGTAAGTGTCATTTAGAGCTTTAAAAAATTTGGGTTATCTTCAAAGCCGTTAGTCTGATCGAGACAACAAAACAAAAAAACAAAGGAAATTTGTAAACATAGGTAAATAGCTAAACAATAACACCAAAATGTTAAAATTATGATAGGAACTGACAAAAAAAAAATTAAATCCAATCAATTTCACCCATGGATCATTTTGATGCTCTCACATGTTTGAAACGAACAATGATGGATTGTGATTAAATTTGTTTTGAATTGGGACTGGGGCCCGCCTTGATAATCCTACTTAAGGGCCCGGTGTTGGCTCGTTCGTTACGCCACCGAATATAATTGCCTAAACTCCTTATTAAAATTACATATTTACAACAAATCTGACACATATATACAGTATGGGCACACTTTGAGTACTACTAATAAAAGTGGTGGAGATCAGGCAAGACTATAAGAAGACTCAGGCAAAAGGTGCTATAACTGTAAAAACGCTTTAAAACCATATATTTCCTATGGTAAACTGCCTGTATAGGCTGTAAATTGACTTTTTCATCTATGATGGCAGTTGTTAAATGCTTGCTAAATAAAACTTAATGTCTTTTGATGCTTGTGTGCTTAAAGGCCTTAACTGCTTGAACCCCGATAAATGCTGCTTGCAGCTTTAATTAAAATTAGTTTCGCTATGGATCTTTTTGCAGAATTATGAATTATTTTAGAAGGATCCAATTGAATTCCCTCCTTATCCAAATAATCAGATACGTAAGATTCTTCTCTGTCTCTGTCATCACATTGACAGGGTAACCCAAGGCCTCCTGTTTGAGTTTGAGGAATGTTTTGACATACTCTGTGAATAATGTGTCAGACGTGTATGGAAAATGCCAGATCTCGTGTATTTTCACCACACAATAGCCGTGTTGAATAGCTTTCTCGAGCTCGACGCTCACCCACGTCCCCGTGATAGCACGAAGATCATCACTGTGACTGCATTGTGTGTCATGGATTTGATGCTCGGCACATGTTCTACACAGAGGGAACATTAGTTTCCCTCCACACCTGTAAGGCAAAACTGGATGGTATAACCCACGCGGCGGGAGAACTATCCCTTTTATGAGTCCAAAATAATTATCTACCGGCTCAAAATCCTTGAAAAAATTTTTGGGATAGCGGATTTATTTTGTATGATTTAAACCGACAATAGTGCCCGTGGTAGAAACATGCCAGGAACTCCAGACTTTTTTTGGTCTCCTGTTTTTATGCCATCAGAAGTCTCATAATATCCGTCAATATGATACGCCCCAACCTGGCATTCGCCATAGTTTAATGCGTGTTGTACCTCAACGTTTTGACTCGTTTTGACATACTCGAGCCATTGAATGGATGCGTTTGAGAACGTCTTGTGTTGATTAATATATGCGTGGCTATGTGTTAGAGCCAGTATATCGCGCGAAAGGAAATTTGTTTTGAAAGTTTTCATACACACGCCTGGTAATTTAATTGATTTGAAGGGGTCAATGTTTGTAAAATTGATAAATTTGGCTCTGTATCTCACACATGCGTCACATAGGATAACAACATAATTTTTACAGTAAAACGCAAGCTCTTTTTTTAAAATCAAAGATCTCACCCGATACATCTTTGTACCATGTCAAGTCAAGTCAAGTCAACTTTATTTATATAGCGCTTTTAACAATGCAGATTGTTTCAAAGCAGCTTTACAGTGTTAAACAGCAAAAAATGCAGCCTAATTTTATTCAGCTGTATAGCCATTTGATGTCATCAGTTCATTTCAATTTCCATACGGTGACAGTGTGGGCTTTAGATCAATAATTAGATCAGTAATTTATTTTACATGGTTAAATTAGTTTATTAATTAGATTTATTTCGATGTTTAGTTGAAAAATATAGTGTCCCCAACTGAGCACGCCAAGCCAGAGGCAACATTACCATATCGATTACCATGTGTCAAATGTGACACGTTCGCTTTGGCTCATTGCCTCGTAACCGTAGAACACCTTCGGAGGATAGAGACCGATATATTCCGCATTTTCCGGTTTATTAAAGAGGTGAGGAAAATTACCCTTGCTACGTTGATCTAAGTTAAGGGCCACTGGTATTTTTGCTAGTTTTAAGGGGATAAATTGCTGCTCGGACCGCACTTCTTAAGTCGGCGGTGTGCTGACTCTGTGTATCGATTACTCTGTGTAGAAGCTCCACGCTGCTATCTGAGGAATTCCGTTCAGAGTTTATAGTTTTCAGAACAGAAGCTTGAGATTGTACAAATTCCTGTAAACCTGCTTCGTTTTCGTCTTGGTTGTCTTCTAGTAAAAATAAAAAAAAAACATAATTAACTTATTTAATTAATAGACTTATTTAATATAGATAAAATATAATGAAACAAGAAATATATCTTACCGTCTTCCGAAGAAATCGGACTGTCATGAGAATATTTCTCCAATCGTTTCCTACACGAAGATGTAGACGTAACAAATGGACTCTCAGTGTTTTCTTCTAAAAACAATATTATATTAGTTAAAAATTAAATGAATAAAAATATTATGATTAGACAAAAATAAATTTTTTATACTTACTGCTATCGGGATAATTTAATTCTTCTCCATAAATTTCCCTCAGTCGTTTCACACCTCTCTGTGACCCCTCGCTGCTGCTTGTGGAAGGAGAAGGTATGTGTTCCAGGTGTTGAACATTGGGGGTTGAGTATGGCGTCACGTCTTCGTACATCTGATTGGCCGGAGTTCGACTACTATCCAATGGTCGCAATGGTTGGTCCGCCGGGTGGGTGGGGGTGCGAGAAAGGAGACCGGGTGCGATTTCTGTTGAAAAATACATACGAGTTGAGTTGAGTTTTTTTTTTTTTTAAGAAAAAAGATAATTATAATAGATGACAAAATATATTCCCTACCCTCTAAAAAAATCATTGGGCGATACCCCATTAGGGAATGATGCGTCATCTACAAATAAAAAAAAACAAACATTATACCTTCAATACAAAGATATCTTCTCAATTTGTATAATTTATCATTTATGTTGGAAAAAATACTTACATAGATCATTCAGAACTTTCGCTAGATCAGCATGAAAATATTGGACAGCCTCTTCTCCTTCACAATAATTTGAAGACATGATGTAGATTAGGACTCGTAAGTTAGTTTCGTCACTCCTTCAGTGTTAAAGGTATGAATGCATTCCGCTTCTTTTAAAGCTTTGTACGACGTGTTTAAAACACATTTTCCCGCTTCATTTTTCAAAGGAAACACCCTTTATCACAGCGTGAATTCAACATCGTGATTGTACGAAAACATGTGTTTGTTGAGATATCCGCTTAATAAAAAACGCTTAATAAAAAACGCTTAATAAAAAACTAATTATCGTACTAAACATAAAATAGAATACCCGCGGAGCTAGGCCTACTCAGTCACGAAGGCGTACGCATGCGCGTGTGTGCGTTTATGCGCGCGTGTGTGTGAGAGTGTGGGAGAGAATGTGTGTGTGTGTGTGTGTGTGTGTGTGTGTGTGTGTGTGTGTGTGTGTGTGTGTGTGTGTGTGTGTGTGTGTGTGTGTGTGTGTGTGTGTGTGTGTAGGGTTTCATCTGATAGTTGAGATGGCCTTAAAACTATATGGTCTAAAGCAGGGGTCTCAAACTCATTTTACCTGGGGGCCGCTGGAGGTAGACTCTGGGTCAGGCTGGGCCGCATCAAGTATTACACATAAAAAGTGTTTCAAGTATTCAAAAAAAAAAGTAGCACAACTGATCCAATCTTCTCAATCTTTATTATTAACAGTTCTTCAACATTAATGTTTCTTCTGAACATGAACTGTTCCTCTGAATTTGAACTAAATTATATAGCCTATAGAAATTAAATGTAATATGAAATAATGATTGATTTTAATTTTAAACCATACGAGCTAGTACCTATTTTTTCATTATTTATACGTCATTACACGGCTCTATTAAATGCTATTAAATTATCCTCATCCATTGGGAGTGTCATTGTTAAGGCAGTAGTACCAGTAAATAACCAATAGGTGTCAGTAAACTATGTAAACAGAGCAAATAAGTTTATCTTATTTGCTCTGTTTACATTTAATCAACACATTTAATTAAGATTTTCTGCAAAATGCAATAGCTTACAACATTTATAAATGTTGTAATTAAGATTTTCTGCAAAATGCAATAGCTTACAACATTTATAAATGTTGTAATTAAGATTTTCTGCAAAATGCAATAGCTTACAACATTTATAAATGTTGTAATTAAGAACAAGAAGGCAAACTTCCACCGCATTTCCCGCCGCGTCTTCCGCCGCATCTTCCACCGCATTTCCCGCCGCGTCTTCCGCCGCATTTCCCGCCGCATCTTCCACCGCGTCTTCGGGCCGTGTCTCCGGGCCTGGCTCTGCTGACTCGAGCAGGTTCACAGCTGTCGGACGGCTGCCCGACAGAAACTTCTGTAAAGCCCCCCGCTGTCTCTTCTTTTGTTCCTCTTCATTTTTTTTCTTTTTACGTTTTGCCGCACCCGAAAGCATCTTGAATGTTAGCCTACTTAAAAAACACACCTGCCTGCTAGCTTTGTTGTCCCGCTCTTGTCAGGACTCCTGGGTGATCATGTGTGTGTGTGTATGTTGTCTTACCTGTTGGTGGTGTTTCCTCACGGGTTCACTGGCTCCTCCCGCTCGTTTCAGTAATTGTTCACCTGTTGTGTCTCATCAGCTGTTCTCTTTTTATAGCACTCTGTCCTGTCTCTCGTCGCATGCTCATTGTCTTGGTTGGTCTCAGTCTCGCTGTCCTAGTCCAGTCGTTAGTTCCTGCTGTTTCGTCAGGTTCGGTCGGAGGCATCTGGAGGCTCGTCTTAGCCCGGAGTTTACTCGCCTGTGGATCGTGAACTTGACCTTGAGTGAACTGTGCTCTGTTTCCTGGTATTACTGGTGCGCTTTGTTTTCAGGCAAGATCCAGTATCATCCAGGTTCCAAAGAGCTGCTCTTTTCTGTCGGACGTTGTTTTGCCTTCTGTCCAGTGTTCTGAGGTTCGGGAGTCTCCTGCCGTGTGAGGATTTCTTCCCGGTCACCGACCAGAGTGGATTACTTTGTGGGACGCCGCGTGTGGTCTCTGTGCCGTGGACTGTGACTTTGGTGCTTCATCTGATTTTCTCTTTACTCCTCTAATAAACCTTGAACTTGCATCTGGCTCCGAGACTTATTCTGACAGAATGAGCACCCCACCAATGGAGTCAGCGAGTTCGGAGAGTTCGGATCCGGTGTACGCCGCACTTCATCAGCAGGGAGTGGTCATTGAACAGCATTCATCTCTGTTGAATGAAGCTTCCAGAGATTTTCGTGTCCTGTCTGAACAATTTACGGAGCTCAGTACCCGGGTAGACCAGATGGTTTCCCAGGTCGGTGAGCGTTTTCCTTCTGCACCGGTTGAAAGCGCACCTGCAGACCGCGAGCCACACGCGGCGACACCTCCGTCCTTCGACGGCGATCCCAAGTCTTGCCGGGCCTTCTTGCAGCAGTGTTCCCTTGTCTTTGCCCTTCAGCCACGGCGGTTCGCCGCTTCATCATCCAAGGTGGCGTATGTACTGACACTTCTCACCGGAAGGGCAAGACAGTGGGGAATGGCTGTATGGGGAGCCAGGGCTCCGTTCACGGCTTTGTTTGAGGCTCTTGAAACGGAGATGTTGAGCTTATTTGATCGATCACTTCGTGGGGACATGGCAGCAGCCGAGTTAGTGAGACTTTTGCAACGGACCTCTTCCGTTACGGATTATGCCATCGCGTTCAAGACGCTAGCCATCACCTGCGGCTGGAATGACGCTGCATTACGGGCTCAGTTCCTCGAGGGTCTCAAGCCTGAAATCCAGGATGAGATTGCTGCACGGGATCCGCCGACATCTCTAGAGACGGCGATCGACCTGGCGTTGAGGATCGAGACTCGCCACCGTCAACGTGACATCCGCCGGTCGTTTCGTCATCTCGTCGTCTCTGAACCGGAGGAATTCACCGCATCTTCTCTCCAAATGGAGGAACCCATGCAACTGGGCAAGCTCCGTCTGACCGCCACTGAAAGACATCGTCGTCTGTCCTGTGGGTTGTGTTTGTATTGCGGTAAGGCGGGGCATATCGCCGCTGTGTGCCCGGTAAAAGAGTCTGCCCGCCGATGACTTCGGGAGTTTCGGTGGGCGTGTCGTCATTAAAGTCTTCCGTAAGCTGTACCACACTTCCAGTAATCATAAACTATAAACAGTGTTTTCATTCACAGGCGTTGCTGGATTCTGGTGCGGAGGCGAGTTTTCTGGATGCCAGTGTGGCCGAATCGTGGAACATTCCTTTTATCCCTCTGTCTTCTTCCCTCTCCGCATGGACTTTAAAGGGACAGCATATGGCTGTTATCACCCATCGCACTCTCCCTGTGAGTCTGTTTGTTTCTGGCAATCATCGTGAGGAGATCGAATTCTTTTTATTAGAACATTCTCAATCACCCGTCATTTTAGGGCATGATTGGTTGACTAAACATAATCCTCACGTTGATTGGCAGAACGGTGTTGTGTTATCTTGGAAGTCTGCGTGTCATGTTTCATGTCTCGGTCCTGCTCCTTCTCCTGTTGTGTGTTCTACTTTTCAGGTTCCGGATGTTGATCTCTCGGGAGTTCCGGCGGAGTACTCTGATCTGTGTCGGGTGTTCAGTAGAGCTCGGGCCACTTCCCTACCTCCTCACCGGTCGTATGATTGTGAAATCAAACTTCTCTCAGACACTTCTCCGCCTAAGGGTCGCATATTTTCCCTTTCTAAACCAGAGAGAGAGGCTAGGGATAAGTACATTAATGAGTCTCTTAATGCCGGTCTCATTCGCCGCTCCTCGTCTCCAGCTGGCGCTGGATTTTTCTTTGTCAAGAAAAAAGACGGGTCTCTTCGTCCGTGCATTGATTATAGAGGGCTGAATGACATTACTGTTAAAAATAAGTACCCCTTGCCTTTAATGTCATCAGCGTTCGAGTTATTACAGGGAGCGCACGTGTTTACCAAGTTAGAGCTGCGCAACGCTTATCACTTGGTACGTATTAAAGAGGGCGATGAGTGGAAGACAGCCTTTAATACTCCATCAGGGCACTGGGAATACTGCGTTCTTCCGTTCGGTCTTTGTAACGCACCGGCTGTCTTCCAAACCATGGTCAATGAAGTGCTGGGTGACATGATTAACAAGTTTGTCTTTGTGTATCTCGATGACATTCTCATCTTTTCTCCCTCTATGCAGATACACACCCAGCATGTTCGCCAGGTTTTACAACGGCTGTTAGAGAATCAGCTCTTTGTTAAGGCGGAGAAGTGTGAGTTCCACCAGGAGTCGGTTTCATTTCTGGGTTTCGTAATAGCCGAGGGAGAGATTCATCCCGATCCCGCTAAAGTTAAAGCGGTCGCCGAATGGCCAGTGCCAGTGTCAGAAACTTTGGTCAGATCGCTAAACCTCTTACCGCTCTTACTTCCTCTAAAGTGTGTTTCCGTTGGAATACTGGAATACCGAAGCTCAGGAGGCCTTTGATGCCTGCTCTGCTATCAGGCAGCATAATATCCTTTCATTGCACGTGTTCTCGCCGTTGCGTCACACGTTTCATAAAAGAGCACGAGCGTTTTTATCAAAATGCCTCGTTCCACCTGCGGCTCGCCGCCGCACTCCTCGCGGGCGGATGCCCCGAGTGCGAAGAGCTCTCGATGTTGACCCTGCGGGCTCGACTCGAGCAGTTTGATGACGACATCACTCCCCCTCTGCTCAAGCCGCGCTACTGCGCCGCTGACAAGGGACGGTAGAAATGAACGTCTCGGAGCGAGCCTCTTCCCCCTATGCTCAAGCCGCGCTACTGCGCCGCTGACAAGGGATGGCAGAAACGGACGGTCCTGCAGCTCTCTTTACGTTACAAGAAAGCTACTCCGCCCTCGCGCACATTTCTCAGTCCCCTCATGAGTTCAGGCGACTGGAATTGTTCATATTGCTGTACACGAGCCTGTTTAATACACGCACGCCAGCAAACAAACCCCGTCATGAGACATGACGCTGACATATGCTCTCCCAGAAACGAACCCGCACTTCCTCCTGTTGGACCACGCAGATTGCGCCGTTCACAAGGGATGAAAGAGCGCACGGTCACGAGCAACGTTCAGCGCGCATGCGCCTCACTCACCGGGAAAAGAACAGAGGGTGTTTTCGTCCCGCTGTGGCCGGACGAACCGCCATTCTCTAACATTTCTCAGTCCCCTCATGAGTTCAGGCGACTGGAATTGTTCATATTGCTGTACACGAGCCTGTTTAATACACGCACGCCAGCAAACAAACCCCGTCATGAGACATGACGCTGTCATATGCTCTACCAGAAACGAACCCGCACTTCCCCTTGTTGGACCGCGCAGATTGCGCCGTTCACAAGGGATGAAAGAGCGCGCGGTCACGAGCAACGTTCAGCGCGCACGCCTCACTCACCGGGAAAAGAACAGAGAGGGTGTTTTCGTCCCGCTGTTGCCGGACGAACCGCCATTCTCTAACATTTCTCAGCCCCCTCTTAAGTTCAGGCGGCTGGAAAATATTACTATTGCAGTAAATGAGCCTGTCTTTTATGCACGCACGACTGCTAACAAGCACGAGGACGTACCATTGTATGCTCGCGCTAACCGAATGCTAATGTGTCCCCCTCCGGTAGCACGGTGGCAGAATTAGCGGCTGAAACGCCGGAGACCCGAGTTCGAGCCCAGCTCTCGCGGCAGATAAAAAATAAAAAACCTTTTTACTGTCCGCTTACCCGAGCTCGCGGCCAGTTTTTCTTACATACAGAAAGCGAACTCGCCTCTCGCACCACGTGGTGCTCGAGTATTTATGGGCGTCTATACACGAGGAGAGAAAAGACGGTTAAGTCCCGCTGCGGCCGGACCACCGTTAGAACTCTGTTTTCCTGTCAGTCCCCACTTCTGTGGCTACTGCAGATGTTTTCCTCGCAGCCAACGAGCCGGCAAAACTGCCCTCTCGCCTGTCTACAACCGCCGTTTTTACGGCGAACCAGAGAAATCACAAAGTTGCATTATTTCTGGTTGCACGGCTCACGCCGTATGTGTTTCAAATGCAGTAAACGTGCCCACTTGTCTGCACCCAAGCACCACAAATCCCGTGTCTCTCACTCACATAAAGCGGCCACCGGCCGCTCGAGTGCCAAAGTTAGGTCACGTGTCCGCTTATTTGCGCCCACGCCTAATCACCACACGCGCTGTCACACAGCCACCCTTAACCGGTCATGTTCCACGTGTAAGAGTTGTGCCCGCTCTAACGCGCTCACACATTTTCGCGAACATTCTGCCCCCGGCGCTACGCGCCGCGCCACACACCATTTGTTCTCCGCCCAAGGTGGCCGAAACTACGAGTGTAGGGCCGCACACAAGCCACTCCCCATCGCGAGCGATCGGCTGGCCCACAGCACAGAGAGCGCGCGCATTGCGCCCGCCCCTCCTATACAGGCCGTCGAACCCGCGAAGCGCTGCGTTTCGAGCCCGGAGGCCGTTCTATCCCGTGTGGCACACGCGAGAGCGTGGGAAGCCATTCCAGGTGTATCAGAATGGGTGCTAAGAACAGTGAAGCACGGCTACACTCTGCAGTTCGCTCGCCGCCCTCCGCGCTTCTGTGTGCGTACAGAGACGAGAGTGAGCGAGGAAGTAGCGCATCTACTTCGAGCGGAGATAGCCACGCTGCTGTACAAAGGGGCTATAGAACCGGTTCCCCATTCTATGAGCGAGTCAGGCTTTTACAGCCGGTATTTTCTCGTTCCGAAAAGGGATGGTTCGCTCAGACCGATTCTGGATCTGAGGCGTCTGAACAAAGCTCTTATGAAAAGATCGTTCAAGATGCTCACGACCAAGCAGATCCTCGCGCATATTCGCCTGAGAGACTGGCTAATTTCCCTGGACTTGAAAGACGCATACTTTCAAATCAAGATAACGCCGCGTCACAGGCCATTCTTACGATTCGCCTTCGACGGCCAGGCTTATCAATACACCGTCCTGCCATTCGGCCTGTCACTAGCACCCCGTATATACGCTCCCCTGAGAAGACGGGGTATGCGAGTTTTTGAATTATCTGGACGATTGGCTCATCCTGGCACAGTCAGAGGCCGAGCTCCTCGCCCACAGGGCAGTGCTGCTCAGCCATCTGGACAGCTTGGGGCTCACGGTCAATTGGACCAAGAGCTCATTGGTGCCCACGCAATCAACCTCATTTCTGGGTTTGAATCTGGACACTGTGGCAATGTCAGCCTGCCTGTCACCCCAACGCGCGCGTCGAGTCAGACGCATGGCTGCGTACTTCCAGCCGGGCAAAATCGCGCCTCTCAAAGTTTTTCAGAGGATGCTGGGACGCATGGCCTCAGCTGCGGCAGTGCTCCAGCTGGGCCTAATGCGCATGCGCCCGCTGCAACGCTGGTTAAACGCCCGAGTGCCTCACGGGGCCTGGGCGTCCGGGGGCTTCCGGATCAGAGTGACTCAGAGCTGTGTTTCAGCTCTGGAGCCCTGGTTAGTAGCCGACTGGTACCAGCAGGGAGTGACGATGGGAGCCATCTCACACCGCAAGATTGTCTCGACGGACGCCTCCACCTTGGGTTGGGGCGCCGTTTTCGAGGGCAAATCGGCTTCCGGCCTCTGGTCGAGCCGGGAAAAGCTCCTGCACATAAACTGTTTGGAGATGATAGCGGTAGAGAACGCGCTCAAGCAGTTTCTCCCTCTTATACGAGGCCACCACGTGTTGGTCCGGTCGGACAATACCACAGTGGTGTCCTATGTGAACCGGCAGAGCGGTGTCAGGTCCTGGTGTCTGGGCAATCTGGCAGAGCGCCTGCTCGTGTGGGCACACAGCTCGCTGCGCTCGCTAAGGGCCGCGCACGTACCGGGCCAACTCAATGTGGGCCCGGACAAGCTGTCCAGGGGCCTCATTCTCCCAGGCGAATGGTCCCTGCACACCCAGACAGTCCAGTTGGTATGGCGCCTATACAGCAGAGCGGAGCTCGACCTCTTTGCAACAAGAGAGAACGCCCGCTGCCCGAGGTTTCTATCCAAAAGCGAGGATGCGCTGTCCCAGCCTTGGCCCAGCCTCCCGCTGTATGCTTTCCCGCCGATTTCCCTATTACCCCAGGTTATAGCGAAAATCAGGGAGACGCGCTGCCCGGTGCTCCTCGTAGCGCCGCGCTGGGAGAACCAGGTTTGGTACCCAGAGCTGGTGAAGCTGTCGCACTCACCCCCATGGCCAGTTCCGCTGAGAGCAGACCTCCTCTCTCAGGCCGGAGGGTCAGTTTGGCATCCCCATCCAGAGCGATAGTCTCTGCATGTATGGGTGACCAACGGATATCCGTTGACCTGCCCGAAGGGGTTATGAACACGATCTCACACTCTAGAGCCCCCTCGACGAGGCGGTTATATAGTTCTAAGTGGTCGGTGTTTACTGAGTGGTGTGTTTCCAAGGGATTGGATCCACAGCAATGTGGGGTCCAGCGGGTGCTCTCCTTCCTCCAAGAGCTTTTGGAACTGGGCAGGTCCCCTTCCACGCTCAAAGTGTATGTAGCGGCTATAGAAGCGTTCGCTCAGACGACGCTAGGCAGCACGCTAGGAAGGAACGAGCTCATCACCCGTTTCCTCAGAGGAGCCAGACGGATGAATCCCCCGCGGCCCCCATCAGTTCCTATATGGGATCTGGCCTTGGTCCTAGAGGCCTTGAAGGCTCATCCCTTCGAACCGCTTGAAGCCGTGGAACCGAGGTTCCTTTCGCTCAAAACCGCGTTCTTGATAGCTCTGGCTTCAGTAAAACGCGTGGGGGATCTACACGCGCTCTCAGTGAGCCCGACGTGTATGGAGTTCGGTCCTAATGACTCCAAGGTCATTCTTAGGCCGAGGCATGGCTATGTCCCCAAAGCGATCGGCACTCCTTTCAGGGCGCAGCTTATCTCCCTATCGGCTCTGCCAGCATCCGATGAAAGGGACGATGGCAATGTCCTCTGCCCTGTCAGGGCATTGAGGATTTATGTTACACACTCCGCCGCCGTCAGGCGTTCTGAGCAGCTATTTGTTTCGTTTGGTGGGCGCACTAAAGGTCTCGCCTCCTCGAAACAGACCCTGTCCAGGTGGATAGTGGACGCGATTGCAACAGCTTACGCTTCCAAACACCTGCAGTGCCCGCTAGGTGTCAGAGCACACTCCACTAGAGGCATGGCCTCTTCGTGGGCTTGGGCCAGAGGGATTTCCATCCACGATATCTGTATGGCGGCAGGCTGGGCCTCCCCGTCTACATTCGTGAGATTCTACAATCTGGAAGTTCCTGCCTTACAGGCGAAAGTGTTATCAGTTTAATAGGGCTGTTAGCTCTGCCCAGTGATTCTGTGCAGACATAGCTCACATACTGGTAGTAAGTTCGGTACTATGCTTATGTGAATTTGAAGGTGACCGGCGGTGCCGCTCCCTCATTTACGAGACAAGCTGTTGTGAGTTTGAAGGTGACCGGCGGTGCCGTTACCTCACTCATAAAACAAGGTATTGTGAATTTGAAGGCGACCGGCGTTGCCGCTCCCTCATTCATGAGACAAGGTGTGGTGAATTTGAAGGAGACCGGCAGGTGCCGTTCCCTCATTCATGGGACAGGGTGTTGTAACCACCCGTCGTAACCACCCGTCAGTTCAAATGAAGTATCTGTATATGCGGTGGCCCGTTTCCTTACCGGCCACCCTGCCCGAGCAGTGTTTTTTCCCCGGTTCCCCGGGAAACATGTGCTGTATGCAAGGTGCGCACGGCGTTGACAATATGTTCCCGATGCGTAAGGAACTTACGCAATACGAGAGAACCTCTCGTAAGAGAACGATACTCGGTTACTTAACGTAACCTCGGTTCTCTCTAGAGAGGGAACGAGTATTGCGTTCCTTGCCGTGCGCCCCGCGGGCTTTTACGCTTCAGAACTACGAAAACCGAATAAACAGCCTGCGAGCCCCACTTTTATACACATGGCCACGCCCTACCTGTAGGTAAATGAGGCGAGGAGGGCGCGGAGCGCCCTCATTGATCGCCACGTCACGCGGGCTCGCCGATAGGCTGTTGCAGTTGCCAGCAGAGCAGCCAGTAGCACGCTGGATTAGCCTGCTATGGTCTGCCAGGCTGCCGCACTGCGTTGACAATGTTACAAAATTAAGGATAATTTTGGGTTTTTCAGTAATCTCGAAGAAAGAAAACTTTCCCGATGCGTAAGGAACTTACGCAATACTCGTTCCCTCTGGTACTGGACTATCTCCGTACTGGAGATAAAGGAATTATTGGAGCATATCCAACCTCTTTCAATTGCATATTTCTAACTAATTTCCCCACATTCCATCCAAAACTATTACATTCTCTCTTCTCATATTCCCAACAAGGACACATTATTTGTCTTGTTGGGTGATCCTCACACTGTCCTCTTAAATTTGCCCAATAAGATGCCATTAATTGCTGTCTTCTATCTGCAAAGGCATTTCACCCATCTCTACCTGAAGAGCAGAAACTGGAGAAGTTAGATATGCCCTGCAGCAAATTCTTAGTGCTTGAGACTGAATTCTTTCTAGTTTAATTAAATGAAATTTAATTGCAGAACCATAAACAATACAACAATAATCCATTATTGATCTTATCATGGATACATAAATTGTTTTTAAAGCCAACCTATCTGCTCCCCATTCCTGTCATCTCATTACATTCACTACTCGCTTGCATCTTCCCACCATTTTTTCAATATGCTCTCTCCAAGTTAATCTACTATCAAACCAAACTCCTAGAAATCTTACTATACATACTCGCTCTAGTTCTTTTTTGTATAATTTTACATCCATATTCCTCTTCATTTTTGTAAAAAGTATTATTTTTGCCTTTTCCACTGAAAACTTAAAACCATTTTCCCCTGACCACTTTTCTACTTCATTTAACGCACATTGCATTTTCTTTATGTTATACTCTATATTCTTTCCTTTAAACCAGAGAGCCCCATCATCAGCAAACAATGATTTCCCCATACTTCTGTCAATCCTTGAGAAAACATAATTAATCATGATAATAAATAAAAGTGGACTTATTACACTGCCCTGGGGTGTTCCATTATCAATTATTCCACTTAAAGATATAGCTCCACCCATCTTTACTCTAAAACTTCTTCCAATTAAAAACTCTTTAATCCAATGTTATTATGAGTTTACTTCAGCAGGCATAATTCAGAGACATGGTGATGGCTTTAAGATGAGGACGGCTTTTGAAGTTTAAAGCTGCCCAGTTTTTGAAGTTTAAAGCTGCCCAGCGCATCACAGGGACTCCACTACCTGCCATCGAGCACATCCAGAGGAAACGCTATCTGCATCGAGCTCGCAGCATCCTTAAGGACTCCTCTCACCCAGCCCATAGACTGTTTTCTCTCCTGCCCTCCGGCAGGCATTTCAGGTGCCTCCGGACCAGGACCAGCAGACTAAAGAACATTTTTTTCCCCAGAGCTGTCTCTTTATTGAATCCTCGCTGATCCACTCCCCTCATATACTGCCAACTCTCCTCTCCCCCTCACATCTGCCTTCACTTTGTTATTTGCACTACTGAAAAAACTGTTTACTTATGCATCTTGCACTACCATACCTTAATTGGATTATGCTCATTTGAACTGCCGACTGTTATTTACAGTACCAACTGTTTACATTTGCATTTTGCACCGTACTTCTAACTGTAATATGCAATCACTTCCACTGCACTTTACACCTTTTTTTTAATAGCTTCTGTCCATACTTCATTGCACTACCTTAATCCACTGCTATATTCCTCATCTTAGCCTAACATATCATTGTATACCTCTATCTGTAAAATTCTGTCGACCAAAGAGATAACTTCTAAAAGGAAAAGTTTTATTTTTACTTTATTTAAATTTTTCATGATATTTTGATTTATATAGAGAACCACAATTAAAGTAAGAGAAGAAGTGACTTTAAGTCTTTCTTTGTGACTGGGATTGAGATAAGAGGAATATAATATTTTTGTTTCTGCAGAGCAGTAGAGATAAGAAACTATAATGATCATATGGTGCATCTGCAGACCATCTTTTTGATAGAGGAATAATGTGTCAAGTTAAAACAAGAGAGAGACGACTTTTGTAATTTATGATGTTGATTTGAATTACTCTCTGGATTAGTTAAAGTGGAATTGTAAAGTTAAAGATTGCCGTCCATCATGGGTTAAAAACCCTTGTCTAAATTCAACTGAGCGCCTAAATTTAAATAATGTCATTTGATTAAAAATGGTAGACGTAAATGTTATAGACTTGACGGCAGGTACAAAGTGACAAATTGGCTGAAGTCACTATTTAAATTATCCAGAGACTCCCTCAAACTTTTGAAAGGCCGGAGGGCGACCAAAGAGATAACTTCTAAAAGGAAAAGTTTTATTTTTTACTTTATTTAAATTTTTCATGATATTTTGATTTATATAGAGAACCACAATTAAAGTAAGAGAAGAAGTGACTTTAAGTCTTTCTGTGTGACTCAACTGAGGGCCTAAATTTAAATAATGTAATTTGATTAAAAATGGTAGGCGTAAATGTTATAGACTTGACGGCAGGGACAAAGTGACAAATTGGCTGAAGTCACTATTTAAATTATCCAGAGACTCCCTCAAACTTCTGAAAGGCCGGAGGGTGACCAAAGAGAAAAGTAAAAGTATTATTTTTACTTTATTTTAATTTTTCATGATATTTTTGTTTATATAGAGAACGTCTCGGTTACGTATGTAACCCTCGTTCCCTGAACTGACCGACGAATTGGGATCTGATTTCAGAGACCAATCTACTTCGAGTGTTTAAAAACGAGCCAATGAAGATTGGCATGCGATTCACGCATTCCACGCTCCGCCCCGCAGCGCGGGTATAAATAAGGAAGTGGAATGCTTGATCATTGCTTTTTCTGCTGAGGAGCCGAACTCGTGACTCGGCCTCCTAGCGGAAGTACAGCACCTGGCGACGGGACGTACGTCTCCGTTCCCTCCTTCAGGGAACGAGGGTTACATACGTAACCGAGACGTTCCCTTTAAGTCGGTCACGTTCAACGTACGTCAGAACTGACCAACGAATTGGGATCCCTACCAAAACGCCAGGGCGCTGGCCCTTCCAGCATCCTGCTTGAGCGCACTGGACCGTCTTAGATGGTACGGAAGTCAGGGCTCCAAGCAGGGAGGTCAGTCACTGCTGTTTCTGCAAGACCCACCCAGTGTGACTATTGGATAACGCTGGGAAAGCGTGCCCGTCTCGGGAGATGGTACGCTGCGGAGCCACGTCCTTCAGTCAAGTCAAGTCAACTTTATTTATATAGCGCTTTTAACAATGTAGATTGTTTCAAAGCAGCTTTACAGTGTTAAACAGGAAAATAATGCAGCATAATTTTATTAAGCTGTATAGCCATTTGATGTCATCAGTTCATTTAAATTTCCATACGGTGACAGTGTGGGCTTTAGATCAATAATTAGATCAGTAATTTATTTTATATGGTTAATTTAGTTTATTAATTCGATTTATTTAGATGTTTAGTTGAAAAATGTAGTGTCCCCAACTGAGCACGCCAAGCCAGAGGCAACAGTGGCAAGGAAACCAAAACCCCATTAGGTGACCCAATGGAGAAAAATAAACCTTGGGAGAAACCAGGCTCAGTCGGGGGAAGGATTGGCGGCGGAATACACATAAGGACTAACCTGGCAGGGTAGTGCAACATATGGCAGTCTATGAAAGCTTTAGCATAAGTTCTGCCGGGAAGACTTAATTGTCACGTCACGTCAACTTTATCTATCCAATCACATTCTAATACCTGGGTATAAAAGATTGGTACTTATGCATGTCTGAGTTCGCAGATGCTGACGCTCCATTTCAGTTCCATCCGGACATTCCATAGCGGTCGATCGCTGGTCCTATTGTAAAGTAATAATGTGCATACAGTGGCGTTCTAAGTCCATGTCAGCCTATCATTCTGTTCACTGGGCTGCCGCGGTAACAGACACGAGTGCTTCACTAACAAGAGCAAAATCTCACGTTCAATCACTTTCATGGAGGACTATCTGGGCATGTTATCAAAGACACGGCTGTGATTTTCATCACCATTCTGGCAACATCACTACATCAGCATTTATCACAGTGATATGCATATGGTTATGCATTCCGATGCCGATTGGGTGTAGTATCTTACTCTTTCTCAATTTTGTCGCAAGCACATGCATCGTATGTGCACACATGCACAGGTGTCTGCCAGTCTGCTTATGCAACGTGATCGCTCGTTGTGGCTCGCTTGTGTCCATAGTGCTCGTAAATTATTCGCATGACACCGGTTACTGTTATTGATAGTATTTTGTTAGAAAAACTGAAACAGAACAGATGGCACAACATATTAGACTCTATCATTCTCCCCACGATGCAAGGAAATCAACACGGGTTTTAAAGCAACATGCACCCATTTAATCGGGGCTTCATAATGAACTGAAGTTAAGCTGAAATCGCGATTGGGTTCAGTGTTATCAGATCGCTAAAATTGAATTTAAAAACTATGCTGAGCAAATTAGCATATTTAGGTACAGCACCGACATCAGTGCTTTGATCCGTTCTGATTCAATGGCGTTAGATTCATCTTCCAAGCACTGTGAGTTCGTCACATATGCTATTTAACTGACACAACATAGTTTCAAGCTTAGAAGTGTTGGCTGTCATCCAGCAGAGTACATATTTTGCTCAAATATACGGGGCACCAAGTGTTGTAATGGCTTCCTTTCGTGATTCGATATGGCTTCCTTCCCTATGAGGAAGATCTGTAGCGTTCTGTGCTCATATAAAGGTGCTTTGCTTATTGCATTATAAAAATGTGCTACATATTAATAAATTAGTTAATCAAAACAAACACGTCATATATATATATTAGTAATTGTGTGCTTTTGTCTTCACTTTACTCCAGTTAATTTGACTCTATTCGTATTTTATTCAGCTACTGATATCTGGATGCCTCTTTATATTTCTAGAAACTTAGAATTTAGTGTTACGTTTCACTTGGTCCTTCCGTGCTAGGACGCCATGGCTACATTTATGAATAAAACAAATGTGTATCTCGCTTGTACTCTCAGCACCATATGTCGGGTAAGGTTTGCATTCAAAACAAGGTTGACTTGATATTCGATAGCAGCACTAATTTAATTTCGTACTCAATCCGACCCGTTTACATAAAGATTGCATCGTACAGCATCTAAATCGCAGCACGGGAACACAATTATTCAAATCTTTTATGAATATAGTGAGCAGAGTGCACTCCTTTATAAACGCCTGAACTGTCAAATGCTTCAGTTCAGATAAACACAGTGGAAACTGCTGTGGTCAATCTGACTACACCGAATCATGAATCTATTGCATGTTCTGCTATTCGTTGGTCAAACGTATGCACTGGAAGGCAGAATTGGCGGTGAACAGGCTCTGAGCCATTCAATCCTGATTGCGTGTTTTCTGTGTTGTGTAGCGCCTCCAATTGGGCATTGCTAGCGAGTGCTCAGCGGACATTTACATTTGTGCATTTGGCGGACGCTTTTGTCCGGGGCACCTTGAGTTGCATTCGGGGTGCACATTTGGCGTTTTTCGGGTCTTGCTTTTCCTGGGAGTCGAGCCCGTGGCTCGGCGTTGCTGGTGCCGTGCTCTACTGTTTGAGCTACAGAAAGACATGTCTGTGATCAGTTACACTCGCATTGAATTCTATCGTGACTAAAACAATATACAGGGGAGTAAATATAGCGTTGACTGTTGACACAGTCTGCATATGCGTATTGATTTCTGGCTGTGCCGCAAACGGCGAGGTCTCTCGCAGTAAGCTTTTTCTCTTCACTAAAGCTGGCACACGGTGCGCTTATAGACATTGCGATTTGTTGCTTTTCAGACTGCGATCCTGATGCCACCCTGTGGTATCTCAGTGCATTTACAGCAGGCTGTATGTTAATCAGACGCACAAGGACGTGTCCGGAGTTTTTACATCAACCCATTCACTTAGCGAAATCATTCAGGCAAATTTTTTTATCATGGCGTGGGGGGAACATGTCAAACTAACTATTAAAGACATCAGATTTTATTCTAGGGTCAAAGGAATTTTTAGGATTGCTGTGCTGCCTTTTGGCAGTCTATAATTTAATAAATAAGTCAAATGGGTTAAAATGTTTAAAAAAGCATTTCTAAAAGTTTCTTATAGTATTTCATGTTTATTTGTAAGTTTTATTTAAAAATATAGCGGACAAATTTCATTTCCGCTTCTGCTGCGCTAACTTCCGGTTTCGGTTTCACTGTAAACAAAGCAGGCGGAATCCAGCATGACACGGTCAGCGATCTGTCGCCATTCTCACTAAAGGTCTGACAAGGCAATGCCGTAAGTTTATATATGTGTTTATAAGGATCTTAAGTAATGTATTTTTGTATTGTCTGATTGGGAAATGCACTTTAAAGCGCCGATGTATGACTTTAGTTTCGTCTGTATAGAGCTCAGTTTTTCTAAGAGCATGTTGTATATGCTTTCAGTTTTCACCATCTAGAGAAGAAATTAAAATGCAAAAACGTCCCTTGTGGTCCTGGTCTTCTTCAGTGGTTTATCTACATGTTCATTTGGCAACATAATAATTGCGATATTGTCTCATACTGCCAAACGTGGCCAAAATCACACAGTATTATCCTGGCTTAGGTTATCAAATGATGAATCTCGCTTTGATCTCATTCATAGGTTCGGTAGCTGTGTCAGGTCCTATATAGCTAGTTATGGTTTTATTAGCTAGTAAAGCTTAAACATATAAAAACATTATTTTTCCTTTTGCAAGGGCATCGTCCGGTGTTCTCAATCACATGCGCATGTTATGTATTTGTCATGCTGTTCTGTTTTTTTTTCTTTTGGGGGTTCTCTCAGCAGGTTGACGGTTAGATGGTGTTCTATCAAGATGTGAGCGGGAGCTACGCCCAGGGGTTTAGAATCCTCCTAACCGCAAATGCTCACCTGTGCATGGGCCATTCTTTCAGATTGGTGTTGCTACGAACATAGCTCAACGCGCGGAGTTGGCATCCTCTACTAAGGTCTCCCCTATCAAGAAGCATTTGAATGCAGAATTCCATGATGGTCAAGATGGTTTTCTTCAGCAATGCTCAACCCATCAGGCATGTTCAGTAAACTCTCCCATAATTCCAAAGGTAAAACTAAGATTACCTACTTGTCTTAACAAACGTCAGGTAAGTTCAAAGCTTTTTAAGGTTGATCTTCCACTTACACCGATATTCCGCTAGAAGCCATGTTTTATCAGCCTTTCGGCTTCATGTGTCCAGGGAAATTCACTTTAGAAACTAATCAGTTTGATTCTACTCTCGGTCTTTCCTATTCTGATCTTCACTTCTCACTCAATTTCTTTACTCTTTTACTTAAGCATTCTAGAATGACTCTAAAGGTTCTGGTATCACATTAACAATTTCTAAGATGAAGAATAACTTCTGTCCCTTCACTTCTATGGTTAAATATCTTCACGTTCGTCCTAAGACATCTGACCACTCCCCCATATTTTTATCTAATGGAGCACCTCTCTCTAAGGCCTGGTTTCAGACCCACTTTTATACTAACCTTAAAAGCTGCAGTTACCTCCTTCTCTTCATATCAGACTTTTCTACAGCTACGACAGCGGAAATTCTATGCCAGCATTTAAGCTACCGGGGAGATGATGTTCTTCTGCATTCAAGTCTTATATAAGACCGATTCTAATCATCCTTGAAGCTCAGCAAGCTCTCCAGTAATGGTTCTGTTAAATCCCTATGCAACTACTGGTGGTGGTGTTCCGTCCAATTCAGCCCGGTACGTTATGATAGCATGGTCTTTCTACTATATCAAAAGATGGCTGTGGCCCATATGTCTGTACGTCATGGTAGCTGTGAATCTCGTGTCAGGAACTACGATGGCCGGTGGTTTCGCATCTTAACCCAAAATCGTGCATGGTCTAAAATCCTAAGTAAATCCCTATGCAACTACTGATGGTGGTTCAGATATGAATTGCTCATGTGTGGTACTCATCTACAAATTATAACTTCAAGTACTTTTTAATCATGAAGTGGCCTTTTTAGCCATCAGCAGGCGGCGTTCCATGTTCACGCTTAACATGTTAACTCTTATTCTTCTTCTTTGTAGGAACTCCAGGACACAAGACCGATGGGTCTATTTTATTTACCATTTTTGGGGGATAGGATAGGCTCCGTCCGGGTGGAAGCATTCTTCCACCTAATTTTTGGGGGTCGGCTGCGCCTCTGCCTTCGTCTTCAGGCAGGATATGCAGAGTCCGGACCCTCAGATTGCAAGCTATGGACGGGGCCTATGCCAATGTACTTTATTGCTTGCTGGGTTGTTAATAAATGGATAATTGTCACAGTATTTATTCTCCCGAGTCTTTCTGGCAGAAATGAAAGCTTTAGCATAAGTTCTGCCGGGAAGACTTAATTGTCACGTCAACTTTATCTATCCAATCACATTCTAATACCTGGGTATAAAAGATCGGTACTTACGCATGTCTGAGTTCGCAGATGCTGACACTCCATTTCACCACCATCCTCCCCACCACCTCCAAGTCAAATCCTTCCCTACATCCACCCCACCACCACCAGGATGGTCCCTTCCATACCTCACGGAGGGGTCGGCTGCGCCTCTGCCTTTGTCTTCAGGCAGGATATGCAGAGTCCGGACCCTCAGATTGCGAGCTAAGGACGGGGCCTATGCCAATGTACTTTATTGCTTGCTGGGTTGTTAATAAATGGATAATTGTCACAGTATTTATTCTCCCGAGTCTTTCTGGCAGAACTGGGGTGGTTCCAGCCTGGTTCCAGGGGGGAAAGAACACCCCCAGAGACGACAGAGCGGGCTCTGTCAAGGGAAAGACACGGGGCTAGCCAAGTAGGGTAGCAGGTGCCGTGGAAGAATACACATATGGGGTTGCCGTGAGGGAACCACTACATATGGAACCCAGCCTACACACATGTTTCACAAGCATACGGGTGCAGGCCTGGCGTCTGACGGCCGCAACATCGGGCACCGCAGGGGTGATGGAGGAGCTCGACAGGGTTAGCCGTTTCCGGGGAACACAACTGGAGACAATAGACGCATGTATCCGGCCCAGAGGGCGGGAGTGGCGTTGCAAGCCGACACTTAGAATGGGCACTTAGCGCTATTGGCCCCTGGGGGCGAGGATGCGGGAAGATACCGGCTCTACACGGAGGCTATAGAATCTAGCGAACGTGTTAGGTGTCGCCCAGCCCGCAGCTCTACATATATCTGTCAGCGAGGCACCTTGAGCCAGCGCCCAGGAGGAAGCAACACTCCTTGTTGAGTGTGCTCGCAACCCGAACGGGCAAGGCACGTTGTGGGACTGGTAAGCCAAGACGATAGCATCCACTATCCAGTGGGCTAACCTCTGCTTGGAGACAGCCTTTCCCTTCTGCTGGCCTCCGTAACAGACGAAGAGTTGCTCTGAGGTCCGAAAGCTTTGAGTCCGGTCAACGTAAGCGTGAAGAGCGCGGACGGGACATAAAGCCAGGGCTGGGTCTGCCTCCTCCGAAGGCAGCGCTTGCAGGTTCACTACCTGGTCCCGGAAAGGAGTGGTAGGAACCTTGGGCATGTATCCAGGCCGGGGTCTCAGGACAATGTGAGAGTTGTCCAGCCCGAATTCTAGGCACGATTTGTTGACCGAAAGTGCATGCAGGTCCCCTACCCTCTTAATGGAGGCCAATGCCGTCAGAAGCACTGTCTTCATTGACAGGATTCAAAGGGAGGGCTCTGAAGTGCTCTAAGCACTAGAGCCAAGTCCCAAGAGGGTAACGAGTTTGGACGAGGAGGATTTAGCCTCCTCGCACCTCTGGGGAACCTGACGATTAGGTCGTACTTCCCCAAATACTTACCTTCGACTGCATCGTGGTACGCCGCTATTGCTGCAACCTACACTTTGAGGGTGGAGGGAGACAGCCTTCGCTCCAGCCCATCTTGCAGGAAGGAAAGCACGACTCTAACCGAACACCTTCGGGGGTCTTCCCGGTGGGAAGAGCACCATTTAACGAACAGGTTCCACTTCAACGCGTAGAGGCGCCTCGTAGAGGGGGCTCTAGCAGAAAAGATGGTGTCCACCACTGCCTGTGGTAGACCACCTAGAACCTCTGCGTCCCGTCCAGGGACCAGACAATGGGCCCTATCTTGCACCCAGCGCAATTGACTTTGTACACCGACGCATGTGTCATTCCTATTTTGCACCCTCGCAAAGCGCGCTTTTCCCTCCACAGAAGCACGTCGCTAAACTAGTGAATGAACTTGCGCTCCCTGGGCGGTTCAGCGCAAAAAAGGAGGCGTGTTCCGGCGCAAACAATCCCTGGTGCTATTTTGCTGTTCCATTAAACAATTGCGCCACTGACCAGAAAAAAACTAGTCTAAAGTCAGTGGCGCGTTGCGCGTTGTTCATTATGCTATTTTAAGGGCGCATGCTTGACCATAGCGTGCACAACGCGCATACACTTTGCTCATGTAATCTACACAGATGCAACAGTTATTTTTGCAAATCATAAATTGTTACACTAAAAAAATATTAACACATGAGATGACGGAAATCATTGTGGTGTGCCACGAAGATGTGAAAAAATAGGCATAAATCTAGCTTACAAATTATTCAGGCTAATTATTTATTTAACCGACGCTATTTTGGGTGGGTTTCTCCCATCCCCATACAACACAACTTCTCTGTCTTTCACTGCTCTTACAAGAACATCAGTCTCCTCGGCTGTGAACCGCTCCTGGCGTGCGCCTGGTAAATACGCCATAATAATAGCAATCCATAATGGAACTTGCGCACCTGCTTTTAAAGGGAATTTTGGATGACGCTCTGATTGGTTTATTCACGTTACGCCCAAACCACACCTATGAATAATTAATAAGCTACTTCAGACCAACCCATTTTAGATTTGCGCCGGGCGCAAGAGCCATTTATCCCGCCGGGAAAATAGCAACAGCGCCGAGACCCGCCCACAAAGTTACTTGCGCTTTGCGCTTTGACACTTGCGTTTCAGATCGTTAAAATAGGGCCCATGGAGTTTCCAGAGGTCTGGACGCGGGTGCCCATAGAGTGCCCCGTCCCTGAGAAAGAAGGTCCCTCTTCAGGGGAATCGGCAAAGGAGGGGCTGTCGCGAGGAGAGTTAGTTCTGGGAACCAGGTCCGGTTGGGCCAATAGGGCGCAACTAACAAGACCTGCTCCTCGTCCTCCCTGACCTTGCACAGGGTCAAGAAGGCTCACTGGGGGAAACGCATATTTGCGCAGGACCCGGGGCCAGCTGTGCGCTAGAGCATCCGTGCCCCCGGTCAGGGAATAGTACCACTGGCAATGGGTTGAGTCCGGAGAGACAAACAGGTCTACCTGTGCGGCTCCGAAGAGGTCCCATATCAGCTGGACGCCCTGGGGATGGAGTCGCCAATCTCCCAGAGGTGCAGACTGCCATGAGAGCTCGTCGGCTGTCCGGTTGAGCGCACCTGGGACATGAATGGCACGAAGCGACCTCAGATGCTTCTGACTCCAAAGGAGGAGGTGGCGGGCGAGTTGGAACATGCAACGGGAGCGTAGACCACCCTGGCGGTTGATGTACGCAACGGCTGCAGTGTTGTCCATAACGGACCAGTACATGCTTGCCACATAGTGGCCCCTTGAGGCGGCGCAGTGCCAAGTGTACAGAGGCAATTGATATGCCAATGCAATTGAGGTCCCGTCCAAAGACCTGAAACTGCATGCCCGTTGTACGTGGCCTCCCAGCCCGTGGAGGAGGCATCCGTGAAGAGCACAGCATGCCTGGACACTTGTTCTAAGGGTACACCGGCCCGGAGAAAAGAAGCGTCGGTCCATGGGCTGAAGGTTTGGCGGCAGTAAGGAGTCACTGGGACCCGGTACTGGCTGCTCTGCCACGGCCACCTCGGGACTCGGCCATGAAGCCAGTGTTGAAGCGTTCTCATATGAAGCAATCCGAGAGGCGTTACCGTGGCTGCAGATGCCATATGCCCCAGGAGCCTCTGAAAATTTTTTAGTGGGACCGCTGTCCTGCCTTTGAATGAATTCAAGCAGTTCAACACCGACTGGACCCGCTCTTCCGTGAGGCGCGCAGTCTGGCTGACCGAATCCAGCTCCATACCGAGATAAGAGATCCTCTGTGTGGGACAGAGTTTGCTCTTCTCTCGGTTGACCCGAAGGCCCAACAGGCTGAGGTGACTGAGCACCATGTCCCTGTGTTCACACAACTGCTCCCGAGACTGGCGAGTATGAGCCAGTCGTCAAGATAGTTGAAGATGCGAACGCCGCATTCTCAGAGCGGAACAATGGCTGCCTCTGCGACTTTTGTGAAGACGCGAGGCGACAGGGACAGCCCGAAGGGCAGGACTTGTACTGATATGCCTTCCCCTCGAACACAAATCGTAGGAACGGTCTCTGTCGAGGAAGGAAGAGGCATGAAAGTACGCATCCTTCAGGTCGATCGCTGCGAACCAATCTTGGGGACGGATGCATTTGAAAATGCTTTTCTGCGTTAGCATCCGGAACGGGAGCTTGTGCAGGGCCCGATTCAGGATACGCAGGTCCAAGATTGGCTGTAACCCACCACCTTTCTTGGGTACAATGAAGTAGGGGCTGTAGAGCCCCATCTTCATATCGGCTGGAGGAACCGGCTCGACCGCGTCCTTCGCCAGTAGGACATCGATCTCTGACCGCAAGACCTGAGCATCGCTGCTTCGCACGGAGGTGAAGAGGATGCCCTTGTACTTGGGAGGCCGGTGAGCGAACTGAATCGCGTAGCCGAGTCTGATGGTACGGATGAGCCCGCAAGACGGTCTGGAGAGCTGTAGCCAAGCCCCCAGAGACCGCACAAGTGGGACCAACGGCACCACAGACATACCCGGGGTGGGGCAGCGAGGCGGAATAGACAGACCCGACTCAGGAGGCCCGGCAGCAGCTCGGAGTGTTGTCTGAGTATTCCAGGGTGGGACAGAGTGTGGGTGAGAAGGACCGGGGGCGTTCTCGGTGCCCACACTGCTGCCCCGTATCGGGGGGAGGAGAGGAAAGGAGTGAGAAGGCCCGGAGGCGTCGCACACTGCCAACCTGGCCCTCTTGGGGCCCAGGGAGAGAGGAAACTGCTCTGAAAATGTGGGTACTGCTGGACTCCGGGGAGCCAGCGGCAGAGTATGACACCAGTCGGGGCCCCCCGGTCCTCCTCCGGGGGGTGGGGGAGGGGTGCGGACACCAACTCCCTCAGAGCAGCTCCTGTTCTCCCTGGGCTTCCCGTCTCAGGGCCGCTTGCCCTTACGCTTGCTTGTAGACTAGCAAAGCCCTGAGCGGGTTGGGCACCTCCCTTATGTCCGGCACACCGCTGCCTGGGTTTCGCAGGGGCGGGGGCAGACGCAGGGGGGGTGCCCTCGGTGACAAGCAGGTAGAGGCGCCCTTTCGAATTAGGATGTTTTTTTGTTTTTTTGTTTAAACCGCCTCTGTCTGCTTCTGGGCGTCGCCAAAGAGGCCAGCCTGACAGACAGGGGCGTTGAGGAACCGAACTTAGTCGGACTCACGCATATCTGCCAGGTTTAGCCCCAGGTTCCTGGACCACTAGTGTGGACATCGCCTGACCCAGGGAGCGGTGACTTCCGTCGCCCGGAGAGCGAGGTCCACCGCCGCACGCAGTTCCTGCATAACCCCTGGGTCGGGACTACCCTCGTGCATGCAGGACAGAGGGTAGTGAGAGAGGGAAAAATTTATACAGATTTCGGCCCTTTTGGTGTTCCATATTTTGACACCAAATAGTTCCATACTGCTAATTTTTCCAATACCCATCCAGGGAAAAAGGCACGGGGGTAGGCAAGGCAATTTTACGCGTTGCACTACGCCTCAGCCACCCGGGAAAGCATGGCTGTCAATTCTGAATCAGATTCAGCAAGAGCACACACACTATTATAGTGGGAACTCAGCCTCATAATTTCCAGCGCATAACAGCCCTCTCTCCGATGCAGCAATTGACATCTGTCCTCTGCCAGAGCCCCAAATGAAATACTAGGTCCCCCTGTTTTTTTTAAAAGGACCAGCAATCCCATCTGTAGGCTGCCAGCAGGCATGTGAGACAGTGAACGTGGCCGTCAAACTCGACGGCACACGGTGCGCTGAACGCTCAAGCCCTATGAAAAGGCAAGACGAACACCGCACCGACGTGGTCATGTCCTCATGAGAGAACATGAACCACCCACAAACACAGTCCCAGCATGCTTGTGATGCGATAGAGGAGTGGGGGCCCACGGAGACGTACCCGGTGGGGAAGCACCACTGTAATCCTCAGGTCACCAAGGCTTATTAGCCGAAGTAGCACTTCTCTGGCTTTTGCAAGAAAAGAAACTAGATCGGGGAATAGGCAAAGAGACTCAACCCCGTTTTGAGGTTTCATAGTCTCGACCGTGCATCTCTAGTTGCCGTGTCAGCCCCCGCTGTCAGCCGGCGCCCGACGGCACACGGCGCGCTGAACGCTCAAGCCCTTACGAGAATGGCTTGAGACGAACAACGCGTCGACGTGACCATGCTCTCTCTCCACGGTCAAACCGTGTTGCTCTTTTAGAAAGGAAACTGCTCTTTTTATGTGCTGAAGCATTCAGGGAGATGACCGCGGCACCACACAGTACAATAGTGAAAGCCTGTGTGTGCACTCAAAACGGAAACGCCCAGCGAACCAACAGTTTGATGTCCGTTGAAGCAGCCACTCGCTGAGACACGCCGTCACACCCGCACTGGCAGAAGCAGTCCTCTCACGAGACTCAAACACTCTTCGTAAGAAACAGGAAACATTCACTGTTCGGCTCCGAAGTAGAAAAGCAATGATCAAGCATTCCACTTCCTTATTTATACACACGCTGCGGGCGGAGCGTGGAATGCGTGAATCGCATGCCAATCTTCATTGGCTCGTTTTTAAACACTTGAAGTAGATTGGTCTCTGAAATCAGATCCCAATTCGTCGGTCAGTTCCGACATACGTCGAACGTGACCGACTGAAAGGGAACCACAATTAAAGTAAGAGAAGAAGTGACTTTAAGTCTTTCTGTGTGACTCAACTGAGGGCCTAAATTTAAATAATGTCATTTGATTAAAAATGGTAGACGTAATTGTTATAGACTTGACGGCAGGGACAAAGTGACAAATTGGCTGAAGTCACTATTTAAATTATCCAGAGACTCCCTCAAACGTCTGAAAGGCCGGAGGGCGACCAAAGAGATAACTTCTAAAAGGAAAAGTTTTATTTTTACTTTATTTAAATTTTATTTATATAGAGAACCACAATTAAAGTAAGAGAAGAAGACTTTAAGTCTTTCTGTGTGACTGGGATTGAGATAAGAGGAATATAATATTTTGGTTTCTACAGAGCAGTAGAGATAAGAAACTATAATGATCATATGGTGCATCTGCAGACCATCTTTTTGATAGAGGAATAATGTGTCAAGTTAAAACAAGAGAGAAATAGCCCAAAGATTAATGTTGTGAGAAATAGATTTTCTGAAAGAATTTATGACTAATTTATGAACACCTGTAAAGTTTTAAAACGGCTTTAAAGAAATTGCTGATGACTTATAGTCCAAAATTTAAAGTAATATGAAAGATTATGAAAATTTGTAAGTTCTTGGTAAAAGTTAGGACATTTTTGGTGTAAGTGGTAAGATAAGGCTAGTGAGGATTTGATAAGTATCACTGCCAAATGACATGAATTAAGAGGTTTAAGATGCTGGTCATTTGGAGGTTACACCTGAAGAGTTTTAATGGACAAGACACTGAGGATAATTTTTTTAATAAAAAAAAAGGGTACTTTAAAGAAAACCCTGATGAATGATTTTGAATGTTTTACTAATAACATGATGATGATGTGAAAAGTTGGGTTTGATGGAAATAGCAAGTTTAACAAGAAGGTTCTTGAGTATGTGAAAATAATGATTGAGATGGATGAGATGAATGTTCTAGTTTGGTTCTATGTTTGAAGAAGAAAAGTATAGGATGTGAGGTAATTAAGATGGTACACATATGTAGACTGTAAACTGAATGATGTTTTATGTAGACACTGAATGAAATTGGATGGACTATTCTGTTGTTTATTTTTATTTATGTACTTTTTATTTTTATTTGAAGCCACTATTGTGTTTTGAACCTGAAAAAGATCTGTGTTTTGAAAAAAAAAAAAAAAAAAAAAAGGTAAGTATTTACAATCCCTATTTTTGAGAATCAATCAAGCAAATGATAAAGCCAAATTATCCAAATTAGATTATTGAAGGAAAAAGTTTTCAAAAATTATAATTTGACAAGTGGGGCATTGGAAATTAGGAAGCGACCTAAATTGGTAGACCATTAATACCCCAACATTGGCCTCAGGAGAAACTTAAAGGGTGGATTCTAAAATCCACTGCCTCTTCAATATAATTGTATATATCATAATTAAATTTATAATCAAAGATTATTATATAGTTAATTAAGGATTAACTTGTTCACAACTCAGCATTAGTTAAGCAGGAACCCACTAGTAATTAATGATTAACTTTACATTTTAAGAGTCCGTAATTATGCATTAGTTAAACTAGTAATTAATGATTTGCTTGTTCCCAATTATGCATTAGTTTAGCATGGACACAATAGTAATTAATGATTAACTTAACATTACAGTAAGGGCATGTAGCGTGGACACATAAGGGGAAGCATATTTATATTAGATCAACTAATAAGAGTGATTAGTTGGTCATTTGTTTTAAATGCTTTCTCCTGTGTTCTGTATTTCTCCCTAACCTGTCTGTGTTATTGAGCTGTATTTCCCCTCTCGCGAGATTCGTTCGGGCGAGACGGAGTGTCACGTGCTGTCACGTCACCCAAACAGGAACTGAGAGGGTGTTTTTAAATATATAGTACCGGCAAAACAGGTGGACGAGAGCGCGCTCATTCATTCACTGATACGGACCCGATCGTATCGGATTGCCTGGGTTTTTGCTGGCTGAGTTTTGGTGCTTTTACAGCCGATCTTCTGTGGAGTATACCCGTTTCATGGGACTGTGGATTACTCATACCGGAGGACTTTAATCAGCTAGACAACACACAGATACTGCTAACGGATTTGTCATCATTGCCGGTGAGAGCGATCTGACTCTGAACATAGTACAAGCTGGACATAGAGACATATGCAACTTCTCACACACACACATTCACAATGTTGCAAATGTTATGCTGGATTTTATATGTTGTCTTGTAAATACACTGGTGATTTTGGCTATACGGATTGGGTTGTCTTGTGTTTTATATCCCTCCATATTTTTTGATTTATCTAAAAGGAACGAGGGTTCCCAATAATTAGTGTAAACTCCCTATAGCTGTGTAGTGGATTGTTACATATTGGTGGCCCGTACGGGGACCGTTCAGTTTTTTTTTGATTTTTGTTTTTGTATTGGAGAAGTTTGTAAATATGGAGGAAGAGACAAATGTGAATACTGAAAATGTTACCCCAACTGTTATTGACATTGATAACATACATGCTAATAAATCTGGAGAGTCATGCAATGCAGATTTTACGGCAGGCCAGTTTGTCACCAGACGCAATCCAACTGGGGAAATAACATCCATGCTTAGCTCATTGTATATTTCTGATGATGATGATAGCTGTGAAGTGAATGTAAACATTGTACAAAGAATGCCAACAGAGATTGATGGGCTGAAAGGTGATTTATTGGCTCTTAGTTCAAAAGTTACGTCAGTCGAACACGATTATAAGAATATATACCGATCCATGCCATATGGGCTCCGGAATGCCGCTGCCACATTCCAGAGGCTTATGGAGAAGGTTCTGGCAGAGTTGAGAGGAAAATTCTGTTTTGTGTATATAGATGATATTATAATCTATTCCCGATCATTAGAGGAACACACAAAACACCTGAACTCCATAATGCAAAGACTAGAAAAGGCATCTCTTACCCTTAACATGAAGAAGTGTCATTTCTTTAAAAGACAGTTGAAGTTCCTGGGCCACATAGTCTCAGAGAAAGGAGTAGAGGTTGACTCTGAAAAAACACTGGCCGTTGCCCAGTATCCTCCTCCCAAAGACCTCAAAGCTCTCCAACGCTTCCTGGGATTAGCAGGCTGGTATCACAAATTCATTCCCCATTTTGCTGACATTACTGCACCTTTGAATCAATTGAAAAAGAAGGGAGTAAAATGGGACTGGACTTCTGCGTGTCAAGCCAGCATGGATACCATCAAACAAGTGCTACAAGACCCACCGGTATTGATGCAGCCAGACCTTAACCAATCTTTCCAGGTGCATACGGACGCCAGTGATGTAGGTTTAGGAGCCATTATCACCCAGCAAACACCTGAAGGGGAAAGAGTAATAGCGTATGCTTCTAGGACATTACGAGGAGCAGAATTAAATTACTCCACCTCTGAAAAAGAGTGTCTGGCCGTGGTTTGGGCGGTGGAAAAATTACCTGGAGGCATTACCTTGAAGGGAGTTTGACATTTACAGCGATCATGCTGCTTTAACCTGGGCCTTCAATAGCCCCAAGACCTCCTCTCGACTGACCCGATGGACTCTTAGGTTGCAGCAGTTCAATTTCCATGTACATCATAGGAAGGGATGTCTCAACCTTGGGCCTGATGCCTTGTCCAGAGTCTGTGAAGCTGAGGAGAGGGAAGATGCACACTGTATGACCATAACAACGACGAGGTGCTCATCAGACATACCTCACACACTAGCAGAAATTTCGTTAGCACAAAGTACTGACAGCACATTGGCTCACCTGAAGTCAGACCCCAAAGTCAGGCAAGTAAAAGACCAACAGATTACTTTTGAGGTCCAACAAGGAGTGCTATATCGTCGGGTACCTGTAAAGAACAACGGAGACAAATTCCAATTGGTTGTTCCTCAGGCATTAATTACCGGATTTCTTCATTACTTTCATGACAACCCACTAGGAGGACATCTGGGTCGACTGAAAACGCTTCTGAGGCTCTTGGAGGTGGCTTGGTGGCCGACTGTCCGTAAAGACATCTGGCAGTACGTCAAGGGTTGCGATATCTGTCAAAAATATAAACACGACAACACAAAACCCAGCGGTTTTCTACAGCATACTCAAGTGACAGAACCAGGTCATACACTGGGGATGGATTTAATGGGACCCTTTCCCCTCAGCAAGAAGCAAAACACTTACCTCTTAGTGGTAGTTGATTACTACCCCAAATGGGTAGAGATGTTCCCCCTTAGGGATAGTAAGACACAAAAGATTGTCAAAATTCTATGGGAAGAAGTTTTTACTCGTTGGGGGGTTCCCAAATACTTGATATCAGACCGAGGAGCACAATTCACTTCCAACATACTGGCTGAGTTATGCAAGACCTGGGGAAGTATCCAAAAACTCACCACCAGTTATCACCCTCAGACCAACCTGACAGAGAGGGTTAACCGGACATTAAAAACAATGATTGCATCATATGTGGGAAAATACCATCAAGCCTGGGACCAGTGGTTACCTGAGTTAAGATTCGCCATTAACACGGCCCACCAAGAAACCACCGGTAGAACACCGGCAGAGTTGATGCTGGGCAGGCAGCTTCTCGGACCGCTGGAGAGGTTAATCCTCAAACCGCCAACACCAGACCAAACATCGTATAATCTACTGGAACGACAGAACATCATTGCAGAGGAAGTAAAGCAAAGAGTGGGTGTGCAGCAAGCCAGACAAACTAGATATTACAATTTCCGACGGAAAGATGCGCAGTTTCAGCCGGGCGATCTAGTCTGGTTAAAGACACATCATATCTCTTCTGCCTCTAATAAATTCTCTGCTAAGCTAGCGCCCAAGTGGGAGGGACCGGCTGAAATAATGAACAAAATGGGGCCAATAAATTACACAGTTCGTTGGGGTGACCCACTAAAAACAGACATTGTAAATGTGGTTAACCTGAAGCGCTGGTTTGGACGATCTCCTCCGAAGCCGAAGGCTGGGGGGGGGGCCTATGTAGCGTGGACACATAAGGGGAAGCATATTTATATTAGATCAACTAATAAGAGTGATTAGTTGGTCATTTGTTTTAAATGCTTTCTCCTGTGTTCTGTATTTCTCCCTAACCTGTCTGTGTTATTGAGCTGTATTTCCCCTCTCGCGAGATTCGTTCGGGCGAGAAGGAGTGTCACGTGCTGTCACGTCACCCAAACAGGAACTGAGAGGGTGTTTTTAAATATATAGTACCGGCAAAACAGGTGGACGAGAGTGCGCTCATTCATTCACTGATACGGACCCGATTGTATCGGATTGCCTGGGTTTTTGCTGGCTGAGTTTTGGAGCTTTTACAGCCGATCTTCTGTGGAGTATACCCGTTTCATGGGACTGTGGATTACTCATACCGGAGGACTTTAATCAGCTAGACAACACACAGATACTGCTCACGGATTTGTCATCATTGCCGGTGAGAGCGATCTGACTCTGTACATAGTACAAGCTGGACATAGAGACATATGCAACTTCTCACACACACACACACACATTCACAATGTTGCAAATGTTATGCTGGATATTATATGTTGTCTTGTAAATACACTGGTGATTTTGGCTATACGGCTTGGGTTGTCTTGTGTTTTATATCCCTCCATATTTTTTGATTTATCTAAAAGGAACGAGGGTTCCCAATAATTAGTGTAAACTCCCTATAGCTGTGTAGTGGATTGTTACAGGTATATTAGCCATTATTTACAACTTAATAAGCCATATATTATTTTTGTGTAGTGATGTAATTATATTTCTGTGCCATTCTGTTAAGTTAACTGAACAATAAACTAGTAATTATGTTTAACTACTGCTGATTTTGCAGTTATAAATTGCTAAAATAGTGTAGTAAAGACAAGTTGACCCCCTATTCTGAAGTGAAAGTTTTATCCTCATTAATTTTGGCACTTATTGAGTGATATTTAAGTTTATTAACCAGAATAAGCCAATAATTAAGCCTAACTACCATTAATACAGTACTAATAAAGGCAATTTGAGCCCCTATTCTGAAGTGAAGGTTTAATCCTCATTAATCATGGCACTTATTGAGTAATATTCAAGTTTATTAACCAGAATAAGCCAATAATTAAGCCTAACTACCATTAATACAGTAGCCTACTAATAAAGGCAATTTGACCCCCTATTCTAAAGTGAAGGTTTTATCCTCATTAAGGCACAAGAATATGTATTTTTATGTAAAGTGTGGTTCTACATTCATCTAACACATACAACATTGACATCATTGACTTTGTGATTACACTTTTGTTAGGTTTTTTCTTTATAAGTTAACCCTACACAGCAAAAATCAGAGTGTTCAATGTACTCTATAGGAGTTCACTGAACACTGGTTTCAGTGTATATATAGGTCCAAGAGTTCGGTGTTCAGTGAACACTGTAAAAAGTGTAAAATATATACTCTCAAAATAGAGTTCAATTTAAACACCTGGAGAGTTAAAATGAACTCTTATAATTAGCACTTTTTGACACCGTTTCAGTGCTTTTGAACACCTGCAGTGTAAACCTAGAACCTTTGCAGAGCTCATTATTTAACACTTTAAGAGTACAAATGTACTCTAAAGCTGGTACTTTTTTATTTACATTGTTTCAATAGTTTACGACACCTGCAGTGTAAACCTATAACCATCAGTGAATGAAAAATACTCCAAGTCAGTGCTTATACAGTATGTCTGTTTTATTTAACAGTTCATGGATGTACAAAAACCACAAACTCATACAAACACATGTACAGGAACAACATATTGATAATCCCTATCAAAACCATAAGTAGTTTGCAGATCAAACGGCTTAAAGAAGTGCAATTTATCAACTTTAAGCATGGAAACATTATGATCATTTCCCTGTGTCACATGAAAGGAATGAAAATGCTCTGCAAAACAAAGTGTCTGAAAGTCCTCTGTTACAAGAAAATATTCTCGATTAAATGCAATGATGTCTTTTATCTGACTAAATACAGGCAAATCGTCCTCTTTGTCCGTGCAAACTAAAAGGCCTGGACGATACTCATTTCCAAAACAAGTGATCCAAGAAGTCAGATCAACTTCACAGTCTAAGTCAACCTGCAGTTCTTCTGCAATCATCTCACCATGAGGCAATTCAATGAGCTGAACAGTTTTTACTGGCCCACAGTCAATACTTTTAAATGGCATTGATTCCCAATGGTATGCTATAGCCATCTGATGTTTTTGGGCCAATGACTTTGTTATATTTTTGAAATTTTTGTTTGGCTTCGAATCTCATTGACCAAACATGTAGAATTGGACCTATTTTTCGAATTACTCTGGGGTTATGAATCATGAAGTGATGTTTAGGGATCATTCTGCGATGTGGGTAAAGCTCTTTGAAAAGTTGGTGATGGTCAACAATGAGATGCTTCAGACATACTGTCATTCCATCAGTAACAACTGGAGAAAATATAATGTTCATAATTTGCAACAGAAGCAACAAAAGTCTATAGTGGGCATTTCCTTCTCGTAAAACATCTCCAAATATCAAGGGCATATTCCGGATTAAGCAAAAAGTTTGAATGGCATTGAGACCAATTACGTTTCCAGTCTGCTCCAAGTTTATTCTGGTTGGACGATTTTTTCGTTCAACAAAGCCATAATTGTATGAGTATATTCGGTTACAAACATCTGTCTTGGATATGATTTTGTTGTCTGAGAGGTAAGCAAACAGCAACTTCAGCTCAAATTGCCCCACTCCTTCCAATATGTCATGCATAATGTCTACAGCATAATTTTCAGAAACATGAAAGTACTGTAGATCATTGAATAAACATTGTCGCTTAACTCCAAATGTGGATGGCAGTGTAGGATCTACCATGAGGTCATTGCAATGCTGATCATGCAGTGCTTTATTACGCAATGTTATTCTTGGATCATCATCCCTGAAAACTGTTTGTGAGGTCTGTTTGTCCACTAGACAAAAACGACAGAAATTGTTTGCACTGAATGATTCAACATACCCGAGTAATGTGTGCAATCCCAAATTGTCTCCAGTTACTTGCGCAATTGTTCCGTAAACTGGTTCATCTGAGAAAGGAACTTCAATTCCTGTACACTCAAGGATTTTCAGATCACGTACGAGGGGCTGTAAGATTAAATCAAATCCATACTTCTTCACATCCTCAGTATGAAAAAGGGCTAAAAGATGAATATTCATAAGAGCGGAGTTAACCTTTGGAGATTGTTTTACGAAACCTAAGTATATACTTCCAACCTTATGGATACCATGCTTGGATCCGAGAGGATTTGCCATTTAAAAATCATCGTAGAATATCTGTATTTGGAGAGAGTTTGGTTTTTCAGAGAAGAGGCAGTGATTTCTAAAATAGTTACCATCACAGAAGTCTTTGTAAAACCCAGTTTTCTCACAAGGCTGCACAAAATGATCACAGATCTCTTGGTTGGTGAATATGAACTTCAAAGTTTGCAATAGAGGAATATAAACAAATTTGTCTGTTATGGGAACTTGATCATATGTGCCAGTAGTTCGATTCCTTCTAGCGTCATACCTCACTCCTAGGGCTACCTCAACAGGTTCTACAATACCCCATTTCTCACTGAAATGTTTTTTCCTTTTTGCCTCAGTGTTCAATTTGCTAAATGGATTTTCAAGGTTGTCAAAATAATCGTCAAACTTTGTTCTGATCTCCTCATCGTTAGAGAGTAATTTTACAACATCATCTTTAACATTTGAATGCAAGTTCCTCCATATTTTCAACAACAGTCGTTATGACATTAGTAGCCACACTACAGCTTTAGAGATTTGCAATAAGGGATGCACACATTTCTTGGGTATGTTGCCTGGTCTCATTACAGCTTTGAGAATTCTCTGGTTGCTCTGGAATTAAATTAACATCATCAGATACGTCAACTATGACGGGTTCGTTCTCAACTATGACGGGTTCGTTCTCAAATTGATCTAGATTTTTAGCGCTATGTTTGTTATGGAGATGTTTTCTAAAGCCTGAAAAAGTCCAAAGTCTCTGGTCACACATTAACTGAAACTTCTTACAGGATAAAGGCATGGAAAACTTTGAGATGACGGATCAACATTTGAACGGTAACAAAACTAGACTTGCAAACAAAGCATCTGAACATTATAACTATTTAGTTGAGGAGCTTAGCTCTTAGGTCCTTGACTCTGGGAGTTTCATGAGAATGACCTACATCAATGTTGTAGATGGTGGTCTGCACAAATGTGTACATGCCATTTAAGGCCTGGTCATAGGAGATGCCGAAAACATAATGTGCTTTGAAAAGTTCATCAAAGGCTGACAGGGAAGACTTGCCCTTGCAGGGAAGGAGATCACCATCCAATGCAATGTAGAACTCGTGGATGTGCTTACTTGTCGTCCCAACTGCCAGGATGTAGGGCTGCCTCCGCTGGTTTGGACCAGAGTGCTCCTGAAGGCTGCGACATGACTGTAAGATAACAATAAACTGAAAACTGTTTATAGTAATAACCGTCTCTCTATTTATACATATTTATATATATTCAGTACATTTCCATGTCCTGCACTTACGCAACCACTGTATATATCCTGCACTTGCTCATCATTGAGGATCATTGAGCGATTGCTCCTGCCTGATCCTGCCTGCCTGATCGATTGCTCCTGTCTCCTGTGTGCCTCCTGTGTGCCTGTTTGTAGCTCTGTACAGTCTTGCTCACGTTTGAATCTTTATTTTGATATTTCCCCTTTATTCTACTGCTAAATATAACTTACTCATCACCATAAATTGTTTAAAAATTGCCTATCACATTAAATTTGACATCGCTAGCTTTTAATCTAAATCACCATCACACGTTAGCATTTCGCTAGCCTGTTAGCTTGTCATCTCTGCACCCGGGTCTCTTGCTCTCTGAGTTCATTAGTTGGATTAGTAAATAGTGTCCAGCATACGATTGTGGTAAGTGGTAAATTGGATTAATCAACAAACACTTTAAGTCATGTCTTCTCCTGTCATTATCACTTGCACTTCATGCTGCATGTTCAGTATAGGCTTCTCCGCTGGCGAACAGGGCTTCACATGTGATAAATGTAAGGTGATAGTTAGGCTGACGGAGAAGATTTCAGAATTAGAAACACGCATCCATACTTTATCTGAGAGTAGTGAGGATGTAACAGCTTTAGACACTGATTTGGATGCGAATAGCTTAGTGAACTCTGTACATTCTTCGGTTCCGGCTGCAGGGCCCTCGCAGCAGGGCAACTGGGTGACAGTGAGGCAGCATAGTCGCAGACCAAAGAACCGCTTTTCCGTTCCGGTTAGAACATCAAACAGGTTCTCCCCTCTCAGTGAAGCACCCACTGAGTATCCTGTTGAAAGTGCCCTAGTCATTGGCGATTCTATTACACGGAACGTTAAAATAGAGACACCGGCCACCATAGTCACTTGTTTACCTGGAGCCAGAGCGCCTGACATCAAAGCAAATTTAAAAGTGCTGGCTAAAGCTAATTTTATTTTATAATATAAAGATTATTATTCACGTCAGCACTAATGATGTTCGACTTCGCCAGTCGGAGATCACCAAAATTAACATTAAAGAGGTGTGTGAACTCGCTAGTACGATGTCAGAGGCTGTTTATTGTTCTGGTCCGCTCCCCGTTAGAAGGAGTGATGAGATAGTTAGCAGGCTATCATCACTCAATGGCTGGTTGTCTAAGTGGTGTCTGCAAAATAACATAGGGTTCATAGACAATTGGAAAAGTTCCCTTTCGTTCAGTCACTACGACGTACGTTAGGGAGATAACGAGACGTAACGAATGGGGGTTTCGCCTAGAAGCCTATCATCTTCGAGCATAGAGAAAACGCCCAATGGCGTGCCAATGCCATGGGGCATGCGGAATTTGCATACGTAACTCCGCCTCACCGCGTGAGTATATAAGGAAGTACGTGGCAATACAGCATTATGTTTCTGCTTTCGGAGCCAAGAGTACCTACCTCTTCACTCCTCACAAGCCTTCTGAGACGCTGTCAGCTTCTTCGAGACGAGCAGCTTTCCAGTCGGTGTTGGTGTGACGGCGCGTTCCAGTGATCGCACACTTCCTGCCTGCTGATCTGCACAGTGGTCTGCTAGACAACTGGTGTGTGTTTCCCTGGGCGCTTCGGCATCGACTGCGAGGTTTCCTCTCACAAATAGAGCTTGCGCGTGGCATGTCTTTTTCAAGACGGTTCGCCCGTGCACTTCCGGGTGCGATCGATCACCGTTGCTGTCTATGGGCACATTCACTGCTCGACGTGTTTGGGCTTCAGCACGTTCGCGCAGTGATTGTGGATGTGTCATGTTCCCACTGCGGGAACGTGACCATCGCGATGTCGCGGTCGAAACTCAGTGATCTCCGCGAGGAGAGAGAGTCCCCTCTGCCACACCACAATCGACCGTCTCTGAGAGAGGTGGTACTTTGGCTGGTGGCCAGGGTGACCACCTCGGGCCACGCCCCTCCTCGGGCCACGCCCCCCTCTCGCACATCGCTTCCCGCGAGTGCTGGACTGAAACAGCGGCCCGTCTCTGACGCCTAGTTCGTTTCGTTCACACTCCAGATAGCGGCGAGATGTCGATCACCGCATCCCAAGGTGGGCTAGATCCTTTGGGGATGACGATTAGGTTGTGCTCCGCCTCCGGGTGTGTCAGCACTGCCTGATCTGACCTAGAGTTGATAGCCATGTTATCTCGGGCAGCCGCGAGCCTCGCGCTGGTGTGGAACTCCGCCCAGTCGCGAGTGCTCGTGGTTCCGCGATCGGTTTTTGTGGGCGGCACCCAACAGCTGTTGGGCCCCGCCCCCAATGCCTTTCGCTCCCGAGGTGCATGAGGAGATCACGCGGTCGCGGAGGTCCCCGTGCTTCCCGTGACCGTTTGGTGGCCTCCTCCGCCTTCTCTGCCCTTGATGGGGCCGCGGCCTAGGGTACACTGGGCCCCCACCCCACTGTTGAACACTCTGTTGCGCACTACGGTGTCCACAGAGGGCTTTGACGTGGTGTGGCTGTCCTAAGCACCCTCCCTAAGCCTGTGGGCTCGTCTACTTTGGTGGCGTGGTCCTGCAGCGCTACGGGCTCCCTCGGTCAGGCGATGTCCACAGCTGTGGTCCGGGAGAATTTCTTGGCCTCACCTGCTGATATGGGGGGGTTGACTGAGCCCGCCTCCTCAACTCGCCCATATCCCAGGCTGGCCTCTTCAGTGGCGCGGTTGAGAACTGCGCCCAACGGTTCTCAGCCGCCCCAGAGCAGACTGAGGCTTTAACACGTATTGCCCCGGCGGCTAGCTGCTGCACCCAGCCGCCAGCTCAGTCGCCTCAGTCTGCTCACCGCCGAGGGCGCCCTCCCTCCTCCCGTCCGGCCCCAGCAGCAGCCTTTTCTGGGCCGTGCCGTGGAGGTGGTTGCAGGATGTCGCCCAGTCCGCTCCCCAGCCTGGTTTAAACGCCGGGCTGGAGGCGGACAACCCAGAGATGGGTCCCAGTTCTTTCCAGGGGATGGTAGCAGGGCCTCTCCTTCCTCCGGTGGAGGGCCGGGGGAAAATCCTTTTGCTGCTGGCCCCCAGGCTGGCAGCACATGGAAAGAACTGATGTCCCATCTCTGAGGTCACAGAGACCGGTGATGGCAGTGTGTGCCGCCCCCCGGGCCGCGCCACTCTCGTCCCTCTCTGTCGCCAGCCTCCTCTCATGTCCGGGCCGGTAACGCTGCCTCGCTGCCCCACCCTGGGTTCGTCTGTGGTCCGAGCGACCCCGTTGGTCAGTTCCTGGAGCCTGGCTTCAGCTTCAGGGGCTGTCTGCTGGGTCGCGAAGGCCATCAGGCTCGGCTATGCGATTCAGTTCGCGCAGGCTCCTCCCCGCTCTGGGGAGTTCGCTGTACCGTGATCGGGGCCGTCACACGTGTTGAGGTTGCCACCCTACTGGCGAAGGGTGCAATCGAACCTGTCCCTCCAGCCGAAATGAAGCCGGGCTTCCTTAGCCCTTACTTCATTGTACCCTAGGAAACCGGTGGGTTACGGCCAGTCCTGGACCTGCCCGCCCTGAACCGATCCCTTCACAGGCTTCCGTTCAGGTTGTCGGTAGTGAACGCCTCCTCGGACGCGTTCGTCCGGTAGATTGGTTGCAGCGATCGACCTGAAGGACGCTTACTTTCATGTCTCCTTCCTCGATGCGGACCGTTCCTACGGTTTGCCTTACGGTTTGACATTCAGTACGCAGTCCCCCCCATTCGGGCAGCTCTGTCCCCTCGTGACTCTACGTAGTCTATCGAGGCAGCCCTTGCGCCACTCAGGCAGCACGGGGTTCGCATCCTGAACTACTTCGATGACTGGCTCATACTGGGTCACTCTCGTAAGCAGGTCTGCTCCGGCAGAGGAGCACCTGCGGCTGGTACCCTAGAGTTTTCCATATGCAGCCCTTAGCGGGTCATGTGTACTCTTAAGTCCTCCCTACGGGCAGGCATCTTTGCATTCCCTCACTGGGATATGCTTCCCAGTGTACCTTGGTATTCCTGTGTTAAGCGTGAGTCCTTCGTCCGTATTAGTCTTACGACAGGGAACTCACACTTACGCAGGGCACTGGAAGACACCTGAGTGGCGAGATTATATTGAACCCCCATTCGTTAGTCACTAACGTACGTCGTAGTGACTGAACGAAAGGGAACGTCTCGGTTATGGATGTAACCCTCGTTCCCTGAGGAGGGAACGGAGACGTACGTTCCGTTGCCACTTCAGCTGTGCTACCTGGAACGCAGGAGTTCAGTCTTGGCTCCTCAAGCAGGTAACATAATGCTGTATTGCCACGTACTTCCTTATATACTCACGCGGTGAGGCGGAGTTACGTATGCAAATTCCGCATGCCCCATGGCATTGGCACGCCATTGGCCGTTTTCTCTATGCTCGAAGATGATAGGCTTCTAGGCGAAACCCCCATTCGTTAGTCACTAACGTACGTCTCCATTCCCTCCTCAGGGAATGAGGATTACATCCGTAACCGAGACGTTTTTGGGGCAGACCTGACCTGTTGAAGAAGGATGGCATCCATCCCTCCTGGGGTGGTGCCGCTCTTCTCTCTAGTAATTTGGCACATAGTCTTAGAGCTAAACCTTGACTCACTAGGGCCCAGGTCAGGAAGCAGACAAACTGGCTAAACCGACCGTCTGCTAGCTGTCTCACGTCACCGGAGTCAGATAAATCCCAGAACATAGAGACTCTTTCACCGAGATATTATCATATAGAGACTGTGTCTGTTCCCCGAATTAGTAAATACAAAAAAACATCAAAACCATTCAACAGTAAAAATTTAATTGATGTCCAACAAATAAACAAAAGATATAATACAGATGAACAATTGATAAAGCTTGGGTTGCTGAATATTAGATCCCTTTCCCCAAAAGCGCTTATTGTTAATGATATTATTAAAGATAATAATCTAGATGTGCTCTGTTTGACAGAAACCTGGCTTAAACCTGACGACTACATTACCTTAAATGAGTCCACCCCCCAAGATTATTGTTATAAACATGAGCCGCGTCTGAAAGGTAAAGGGGGAGGGGTTGCTGTAATTTATAATAATATCTTCAGTATTACTCAGAAGTCTAGTTTCTAATATAATTCCTTTGAAGTTTTGGTGCTTTATGTAACGCTATGTAGTGTACATGACAAAACCCGTTCAACATTGGTGTTAGCTACTGTATACAGGCCACCAGGGCATAATACAGACTTTATCAAAGAATTTGCTGACTTTCTATCAGAATTAGTACTGGCCGTAGATAAAGTACTAATTGTTGGTGATTTTAATATCCATGTAGACAACGAAAAAGACGTATTAGGATTAGCATTTAAAGATACACTAAACTCTATTGGAGTTAGGCAACACGTGTCAGGACCCACTCATCGCCATAATCATACTTTAGACCTAATATTGTCACATGGAATAAATGTTGATACCGTTGAAATTCTGCAGCAGAGCGATGACATCTCAGATCATTACTTAGTATCTTGTATACTTAATTTAGCTAAGGTTGCAAAGCCGCCCGCTCGTTTCAAAAATGGCAGGACAATCACTGTCGCTACTAAAGATTGCTTTTTAAATAATCTTCCTCATCAGTATCATCTCCTCAGCATCCCAGATAGCATAGAAGAACTCGATGTTGCAATGGAAACTATTGACTCTCTCTTTTCCAGTACTTTAGACACAGTTGCTCCTCTGCGCTTAAAGAAGATTAAAGAAAATAGTCCAACGAGCACACCCGGGCCCTTAAAACAGCAGCCAGAAAAATGGAGCGCAGCTGGAAGAAAACAAAACTAGAGGTCTTTCGTAATTCGTGGAAAGAGCACATGATCACATACATAAAGGCGGTAAGAACTGCTAGATCCGCTTATATCTCAACTCTCTTGGAAGAAAACAAACACAACCCAAGGTATTTATTCGATACAGTGGCTAAATTAACCAAAAATAAAGCTTCAACTTCTAATGATTGTAAACAGCACAGCAGTAATGACTTTATGAACTTCTTCACATGTAAAATTGATAATATTAGGAAGAAAATTTTAACCATGCAGCCGTCTACTACAGTATCACATCAGACAGAGCATTGTAGTGTCACTGAGGAAAAACTACAATCATTCACTGTTATAGGAGAAGAAGAATTGGCTAAACTCGTTAAATCATCAAAATCAACAACATGTATGCTTGACCCTGTACCGACTAGGCTATTAAAAGAGATGCTACCAGAGGTCATAGATCCTCTTCTTAATATCATTAATTCATCTTTGTCATTAGGATATGTACCGAAAACTTTTAAGTTGGCTATTATTAAACCACTTATTAAAAAACCGCAACTTGATCCTACAGAATTAGTCAATTATAGACCAATCTCAAATCTACCCTTTCTGTCAAAAATACTTGAAACGGCAGTGTCTTCACAATTATGTTCCTTTTTTAGAAAGAAATGGTATCTGTGAGGATTTCCAGTCAGGATTTAGACCATATCATAGTACTGAGACTGCTCTCATCAGAGTTACAAATGATTTACTCTTATCATCCGATCGTGGCTGTATCTCTCTATTAGTGTTACTCGATCTTAGCGCTGCATTTGATACCATCGACCACAACATTCTTTTGAATAGACTCGAAAATTATGTAGGTATTGGTGGAATTGCTTTATCATGGTTTAAATCATACCTATGCGACCGTTATCAGTTTGTAGCAGTAAATGAAGAGATGTCACACCGATCGCAAGTTCAGTATGGAGTACCACAAGGCTCAGTGCTAGGACCGCTACTCTTCACCCTGTATATGCTACCACTGGGAGATATTATTAGGAAGCATGGCATTAGTTTTCATTGTTATGCTGACGATACTCAGCTCTATATTTCTTCACGCCCTGAAGAAACTTACCAATTCACAAGATTAACGGAATGCATAGCCGCCATAAAACATTGGATGACCGGTAATTTCCTGCAACTCAATTCAGAAAAATTTTTTTTTTTAATTATTGGACAAAAAAGCTCCGCAAGTAGTAACCTAGAATACTGTCTAACACTTGATGGCTGCTCTGTCAAGTCTTCGTCGTCAGTGAGGAACCTGGGTGTGCTCTTTGATACCAATCTTTCGTTTGAAAGCCACGTTTCTAGCATCTGTAAAACTGCATTCTACCATCTTAAAAATATATCTAAATTATGGCACATGCTCTCAATACAAAATGCTGAACAGTTAGTTCATGCGTTCATGACCTCAAGGCTAGATTATTGTAATGCTCTACTGGGTGGTTGCCCTGCTCGCTTAATAAATAAACTCCAGCTGGTCCAAAACGCAGCAGCTCGAGTACTTACTAGAACCAGGAAGTATGACCATATTAGCCCAGTTCTGTCAACATTGCACTGGCTACCTATTAAACATTGCATACATTTTAAAATCTTGCTTATTACTTACAAAGCACTAAATGGTTTAGCTCCCCAATACTTGAGCGAGCTCTTAACATATTATACTCCATCACGTCTACTGCGGTCTCAAAATTCTGGCCAGTTGTACCGAGAATATCCAAATCAACTGCAGGCGGTCGATCCTTTTCCTATTTAGCTCCTAAACTCTGGAACAGTCTTCCTAGCATTGTTCGGGAAGCAGACACACTCTGTCAGTTTAAATCTAGACTAAAAACACATCTCTTTTCTGTGGCATACACATAAAACACTTTTTCAATTAATTGATTGTTAGGCTGCATTAACTAGGTCAGCCGGAACCGGGAACACTTCCCATAACACCTGATGTACTCGTTACATCATCAGAAGAATGGCATCTACGCTAATGATAGTCTCTCTGTTTTATCCAGAGGTTTACTGCAGTCAGCCAGATCCGGGCCGTATCCAGATCAGATGGTGGACCTGCGCCCAGAGAAGACCAACACAGGACCCGAAGTGTCTGCAGAGACCGTGTCAATTATCCTCCCCCTGCAACTGCCTCATCGACACGGCATCTTAATAAACCCGTCTCCAGCGTGATGACTCAGATTGTTCGAATATTACAATTAAATAATACTTAAATCGATATGTCATCCGCAATAAACCCGTCTCCAGCGTGTTGCCTCTGATCATTCGAATATTGCACTTTAATAATTATTTAATCAACATCATCCTCAATAAACCCGTCTCCAGTGTGTTGCCTCCGGTCCTTCGAATATTCCGATCTATTATGACCTCTGACCTGTAAAGCAGCCAGAATAATAATAATAATACGCTGTTTGTTAATTGGCCAGAGGAGAACTGGCACCTCGACTGAGCCTGGTTTCTCCCAAGGTTTATTTTTCTCCATTAGGTCACCTAATGGGGTTTTGGTTTCCTTGCCACTGTTGCCTCTGGCTTGGCGTGCTCAGTTGGGGACACTATATTTTTCAACTAAACATCGAAATAAATCTAATTAATAAACTAATTTAACCATATAAACTAAATTACTGCTAATTATTGATCTAAAGCCCACACTGTCACCGCATGGAAATTGAAATGAACTGATGACATCAATGGCTATACAGCGGAATAAAATTAGGCTGCATTATTTTGCTGTTTAAAACTGTAAAGCTGCTTTGAAACAATCTACATTGTTAAAAGCGCTATATAAATAAAGTTGCCTTGACTTGACTTGCTGCTATTGCACTTCTGGTTAGACCTAAACTGCATTCCGTTGCCTTGTACTTGTACTTGTGTAATGACAATAAAGTTGAATCTAATCTAATCTAATCTAAATTAATCTACACTGAACATCACATTTTGATGGATAAGTCACACTCTGATAGAAACCTGTCTGTGACTTCCTAAAGTCACAATCTGATGGAACGAGCACAAGACTGCAGTCAAAAGAGGTGAACCCCACTCTCTATTTGCTATACTTCAAGGAGGCAAAACATAAATTATCAAATTTAAAATTCTGTGGAGGTGGCATTGAAAAGAAACAGATTAATAATCTGGGGGGTTACACAATTGCCTTTTGACAATGGCTATTGCCATTGGAGATTAGGACACACTGACCTTATGAAATTTGACTACATGGTCCACAGCTTCCCGGGTACTGATCTTTACAGCTCCCTTCTTTCCACTTGGAGGTGGTGGCAGTAGGTAGACCAGCAGTAGCAATGAGGCCATGTCACTATCCCAACCTGAGAAGGCAGAAGCACCTGCTTTAAGCATGATATACACCTGACCAAAACATTTGATACTACATCAATATTAAAACTCAAAACTCTTTTCAATAACAATACTAGTTATGCAACTAACAATTTTTTGATAATCGATTAACCTGTAAATTATTAATCAATTGGTTGGATTAAAAGGCCAATTTATCGAGGAAATTTTATTCTGCACAATGCTCTCCTTCAAACATTGTGCCAATTGAAGCCTATGAAAACGGTAGTAAATTAATCTACGTGGGCTTCAGTCAAGGGTTATTGCGCTTCCATTCCGACCGCCGTTTGATTGATGTACTGACTTGCGCTTGTTGTGAACTTTTATCTTCTAAAGTGTAGGACAACTTCAGAAGTGAAGACCAGGAGACTTCGGGATTCAAACAGAGGTTATTCTTTTAATGAGAACACTCTGTGCTGTAGGTCGTCCGAATAGAGTCTGATTTAACAGTACCAAACACTGTCATTTATCTACATTTCAGGGGGAGGGATTACAGGGGAGGTGACACTGAACAATACAATGCAAATGTTGTATAGGAAATAAGGACACACCCCACACATTCCTTTCATCAGTTTCGATCCAATCAGCATAACAGTGACATTCAAATGCTCATTTTAGAAAACAGGAACTGGCCTGGAAGATTTGCATAGCAGACTTATTAATCTGATATCATAATTTTTACCTTGAATGTTAAAGTTATGTACTTTCATAAATTTGTAATCCTTCATTCCCCCCTTTGGGAGTTCTAATAACTCTCACATAATACAAATTTAAACCTTCATCAGTCCATTCTATAGCTTATGTTTGTTAACATAAGCCCCATCTTCTAGTCATGTAACTTGGAAAAAATTACAGGCACATATCACTTGCTCTGTGTTGATTGTCTGTAATTGCATGTGGACACAGAAACAAACATGCAATTAAGGTCCGTGTAGTTCATTACGGGTAATGTTCTTTTGTGGTTGGAACAGTCCTTGCGAGTCATTTTGTTGACCTAACAGGTTTCCGAACCATGAAGAAATATCTTCAGTCATCTGATGTAATTTTGCTGAAAGATCAAGAATGTCTTGTGATGACTGAAGTTCCCGTAGGTAATTCTCTGCGTTGTGTATTTTTCTTCTTTGTTGGTTGTAGTCTCTGCAGTTGATCTAGTTGTTTCCTGAAGGTTGGGTCTTCATATGCAGATGAGACTGTCGTTGCATATGGATCTGGGGACAGCCATCAAGTTTTATCTGCACACTGTAAGACAGAAAACAGAAAAACAGAGAGCAGTATTTCTTCAAAACACTACGGTTGTAGCAGTTTAAACACTATGGTTCTATCGTTTTCAGAGTCTACTGTTGTCGTATCATTCTTTCCCTATTTCTTAATTTATTTGACACCTATGGACCAGTGAGGAAAGGATGGACTAAATCGGGAAAGGCCTATGAGGTAGTGTCTTCACCCTGGGTTCACCCCCGAACGCATGTTGCGTTCAGTTCTTCCCAGGGCACCTCACTTGTCCGTGTCCTATTCTGTCCCTGTGTTGTGTGCACACTGTAGAGTGTGTGAGAAAATTGGCACATTTCCATTCTCCAGTGAAACATCAGTCCTAATCGACATCATTAACAGAGGATGGTTGTCTGACTGCAATATTCTGTGGCATAACATTTAAGGCTGTGAGTCTTACTTAATGTCCCCCAAACAAAGGCTGAGATATTCACTCTCCTTTTGTTCTATTAAACAAAAAACAAGTCATTCATCTTTGTTGTGAGTTACTGGGGAAATTAAGCATTCACAGCCCAAATTGTTAACACTGTATCAAGTTACCCCACGGGTTTAACGAGGAGGGGAGGGGCTGCTTCAGAATATCAAGCAGGCTAAGCAGAAGCTGATTAACCTTGTTAACTTCTTTAAAATTCTTTTTGTTTTTCCTACATTCTTTTCCAAAATGTCCGTGCTTTCCACAGTAAGAACAACTGGCTTCTCTAGGACTTTTGCGTTTCTTTGGCTTCTCTGAGTTGACCTTAACAGAAACTGCTGCAATTCTTACTCTCTCTTTGACATCAGAATATCTTTCCCAAATAGCTAAACTTTCTAGGTTACTTCTGAGAGTTCTTTTAGCCCACGTAATATCTAGGAATGGCAAGGCTGTTCTGTACTCAGCTACAAGACCATCTGCCCAAATTCGGAGTAGAGCTCCTTTGTCAGCTAACACACTTTCGGAATCATCCACTATTCCACTGTACGTTACAGCTACCTGACAGAACCTCTCAGTATATTCACTCACAGTTTCTCCTTTCTCTTGTACACAGCTAGTAACTCTCGACCAATCGATTTTGGGTCCTAAGATATTCTTTAGGATTTTCAAAACACCTTCTCTCAAATCGACTTTACTGACATGTTGCAGTTCGGAAGTAACAGCAGACTCAAAATTGTTGAATTCAGATTCAGTTAAAATTTGTGACATCAGCTGTGTGACTTCCGGCAACGACATGTCGTAAAGATGCATTTTACTGAACAATGCTCTTCTAAATTCAGAAAAAATTCTTTGCACTGATGGCAAACTTTCAGCAATTCTCTCAATATCCTTAGGACCTAAAGATGTTTTGACAAGACTTTCTATTTGGACAACAGAAGAGTTGTGAGTAACACTTTCAGTTCCCTGAGATCTTCTCCTAGCCCCACAAACCTGCACTGAATCTACAGGCTCATCAGTTACTGATTGGATGGCTACATCTGTTTCAAAGAAAGCTTTTAAGTCAGGATAATTGTTATCAGGCTGACTAACTTCTACCACATCAGTTTTTTCTGCATCTTTGTTGCGGTTTACTTTCTTAGTCACAGAAGATAATCTAGTACGGAGCTCTTTAATCTGTTTCTCTAGCTCTAAGTTGCGCTTAGACTGTTCTGTAGCTAGTGCTAAACCAAATTCTCTGTGACAACAGATAATACCTTTCAAATTGTTCTTGCGAAGACTTTCTCCTAGTACCTTCTTACAATCTTCAATTGACCATACTTTGTCTGCATCAATGCCAAATTTCTTTGTTAAATTCAATCTGACTGGCTCAGTCACGATGGAGTCCATGTGCTCTGATAACAAAGACTTGAATTCACTATCTGTCCAAAAAGGTGTAATCTGTCTAGTACTTTTCCTAAACATTTTGTGAATTTCTGTTACCACAAACAAACACTAAAAAAAAAACTTCTCTCTACTGTCTTGCAAACAGAGGGTACAATCTTATTAGCACATGAGGCTAACCTTCTCTATGAAGAGGCAAACACAAAAAAAACAAAGGACAAACACAAAACTTAGCCTGTATGCTAATCTTACTTGCCTGAAAACACAGAGGCAAACCAATTATTAGCTTGTGATGCTAATCTTCTCTAGCTTACAAAGGTCTTCTTCTAGCAAGAGCATACAAACACTATTAACATGTAACTGTTAATCTTCCCTGCCAACAACAGAGGGTAATTTTCATCTCTAAAAGAAAAACTTTTTTAGAGGCTCATTTTTAGTTAACCAAATTCTACAGCTGTTTGTTAACTACTTCTCTGAACGGCGCAGAGGAAAAACACATTTGTACTGGTCTGCATTGGTTCTTTGAATGGAGTGAAACTCACCGAATCGTTGGTTGTACAGAAAAATTTAGTCTGGAACTCAGTCAGCTTTGTTGAGATCTTTGAGCTTGAAGTTTCAAGATTCAGTTCTTTGAGCTTCCTTTGTCTCCATCACGGCACCAAAACTGTTGTGATCTTTTATCTTCTAAAGTGTAGGATAACTTCAGAAGTGAAGACCAGGAGACTTCGGGATTCAAACAGAGGTTATTCTTTTAATGAGAACACTCTGTGCTGTAGGTCGTCCGAATAGAGTCTGATTTAACAGTACCAAACACTGTCATTTATCTACATTTCAGGGGGAGGGATTACAGGGGAGGTGACACTGAACAATACAATGCAAATGTTGTATAGGAAATAAGGACACACCCCACACATTCCTTTCATCAGTTTCGATCCAATCAGCATAACAGTGACATTCAAATGCATAGATGCTAATCCAATCACTCAGGGGCTCCAAGGGCCATTAAAGACAAATGGTGCTCATTTTAGAAAACAGGAACTGGCCTGGAAGATTTGCATAGCAGACTTATTAATCTGATATCATAATTTTTACCTTGAATGTTAAAGTTATGTACTTTCATAAATTTGTAATCCTTCACGCTCATTCAGTGAAGTTTACGAAGACTCAATTACTGACAGAACTTTGTGTAAAATGCTGAGGAAAACACATCTTGAAACGCATTAAACATCACACACATTTGTCGCAGCATCTGATAAGACAGGCCACGTTAATACAATTAAAAGTCAGTTTGAAGAACTTAATATAAAACATTCTCATGTGTTGTATTGTGCAATTTTCTCGCAGCAGCTAACTTTGTGACCTCTGCTCTGTTTTTCAGATGCGTTTTATGCATAGAAATGCATTTTACACCATTGTGAAGTGACAATGAATTGATAATGAAATTCTTTCTTGATTATTTTTGATCATCGATTAGTTGTTGCAGCCCTAAAAAATATATTATTTGTCTACACAACTATTTGTCATGGTAAATAAATTAAGTAAGTCGACATTTGAAAGATACACACCAGATTCAGTTAAATTATTTACCTGGGACCTCGTCATCCTCATCAGTGTTCTCCTCTGCAGACTGGATGAGATGGTCAAGCAGGGGTGTCTTGCTGATGTCCTTGGCTTGCTCTATTACTTTGGCCTTCAGGAAATCCCATTTTGACGAAGTCTCAGCTCCAAACAACAGGTCAAAGTCTTGCGCCACCTAAAGGGGAGGAAGCAAGCATATGTGTATTTGATGATGGTGGTATAGTGGTAGGTGACCGTTTTCATCTTTGAACAGCTGTTCTTGACATTGCTAAAACATAATAAATGTGCTTACAAAAAAAAAAAAAAAAACTTACCAAGCCTTTTGTGTCAAGAAACCTTGGGAACATAGTAAGCACTGTGCTGCATTGCTCAGGATCATGGATCATGGATCAACTTTTGCCTGTGCTGGAAGGTTTCTCTCATTTTCATGAAGATCTGTTCGTTGTCTGTGCTGTGTTTCAGTAGAGATATGGCCTCACGACACTGGTCTCCCTCCAACTGCTGCACTTTAGTCACTTCTCTCTCCAAGTTTGGTCTGCTGCTGCCTGTAGTTTGAGAGCTCCTTCTCCTACCCCCATTGGTACCGCCATTGCTGAGTTCTCGCTGTGTGTTTTTAATCTTCCAGGCAATGTAGCCCTCATTGCTGTCTATGTCAAAAAAGTGTTCCTAAAGACAGTATCAACAAAGATGATCTTTAGAAAAGAAGTGTTAGACTTCTAAAATGCACCAGAACATTATTCATTTGTTTATTAAGATTAACCTTACTTTTAAATATGTACTCACATAGCCTTTTTTGGAGTAGGGATCTTTTAGAGAGGGGAACAGTGTTACTATCCCCAATGCATACTGTGCTCTTTTATCCATAGGGGGAGCACGTCTGTGGAATAAATGTTGTGTATTAAAACCAACACAACGGAAAACCTATGATCTGCGCAAGGCCACAGCTCATTGGCCACGGTTGTTATTTAATGATAATCACCTATTTGATTACAACTACAAAATCTGCAATTGAATACTATGAATATACACACATTCAATATAAACACTTTACAAAATCATGCACCATAAAGTATTTTACTTACCCATACTTTTCAAACATTTCAGCAACAACAATGCTGACAAGATCACGGCGTGCTCGGTCCTTCATCTCTCCTGTCATTGCATATTTTGCAAGGATTTTCTCCCCTCCAGGCTTTTGTTCCAGAATTCTTTTGACAAGCTGGACAACAGGGGAAAATGTTATGGTAACAGTAACAGGTAAATGTAATGTTTACAACATAAAGAGAAATGTTCTGAAAAAACATCACCTCTTTGGCTTGTGAAGAACTGTCATCAGTATGTAGACTTTTTGGGGACATCACAAAGGCGTAACATAAGTTGTTGTGTTAGGGTTAGAAAGTGGGAGAACAATAATGTTTTTAGCACAATTTCTATCTTAATGGGCAAAGCTACGGTAGACTAGCATGGTGCTAAGAATAACATTTCATATAAACGTACATCTAAACCAGTGGTTGCGTAAGACTTTCACACTGTCCTTTATTTTGATGGATATGGTCGTTAAAATTGCACCATAATATATTACTCTATTTTAATTTTAATAAAATTTTCGTTTTAATTCACATTTTCATTTTTAATCATGCACTTACAGTATATAGGAGCATATAGGCTAGATTATGCATTTTTTTATATATGAAGAGTCACTTTTCATAGTCAGGGTTTGTACAGATTTTGAAGTTTAATTTAAGCACTTTTCAAGCATTTTTAAGGTCCCTAAATCCATTTTTCAAGCAGCAACAAAATGAAAGAATATAAATAGTATAAACCGCGCACCTTTAGAAAACTACAAGCTAAAATATTCGAATCTTCAATATAAATACAACTTATATTAAATCACTCTGTGGATACTTTTTAAAAATGTGGTTATATGTTTGTATATTTGTTGTCAACTGTAGGTTAGGTTGAGTTTTTTGTAGATGGTTGGAATAAAAATAATGATAATGAGTATATAATACATGAATATCTTCCTTAAATACCTTAAAATATTATTTTAATAAATAAGCATTGTTTTAAAAAGGACACGTGAAAAAGACTATTTAACTGAATCTAAACATATTCAGCCAACACTGATTTGTTTCATTTATTCTTGACAGTGGCAGCTCTATTAGTCTGTATTTACACAGTAAGACATGATGCACAGATCTATATTGTCATATCAGATTTTTTTGTCACGTCCGTTGCTATGGTTACTACTATCACGGAACAATTATTTACAGAACTCACTCTGGTAAAAGCGGTGGTCACTCCGAAAGTTTAGTCCTCTAGGCATCATAAAAAAACTAAACTTTCGACTGGCTACAATGCTGCAGATGTTAAAATTTAAACTTTCGCTTTTGTGAATAGAAACCAGAGTGCTCACACAAACGTGCACGACGGAAAGAACATCCCCCCTCCCCTCCCTACATTACAGTTATATATTGATTCGATATTAATTTAATAATGTTTTTAAAGAAGTATTCAGTCAAATTAATTTGTCTCCGATTACCTTTGGCATGGCTGGTGAAGGCTTATTCTCCCATAGCGCTCACAGTGTGTGCCTTTCGGTCTGTTGATCGTCGACGCAATCAGTTTTTATTTATCATCTTCTAGGCAGTTATCGACAAAATTACAGCAAGCAACATTTCTTAATGTAGATGTTTGCGCGCCAGGCGAATACACGAGGCGCCAACTAGCTGCTACATGGAATTACACGAGACGTGATTCGTAAAAGAGGCTGCCTCGCGATATTTATAAAAATAAAAAAATAAAAAAAAGATTGCCAGCCGGTTTTATTTATATTTTTAGTTACATCTGCCGGCCTGAAGAAATCAATTAAAATCAAGCATTTTCCAAACTTTCGAGACTTTGTAGGAACCCTGATTTGACCTTCAGATGTTTCCATCACTGCTCAAATTAACGTAGTCAATGACGGAAAATATTCGGTTAACACGACCTCTGATCTAAACTTCAATTATAAAGAGAACGAAGAGAAGAATGATTAAGAAAGAACTTACCCTCCCTGAGAAATGCTGGATATGATGCTCCATTGAGTTTGATGTACTTCTTCTTTCCTTTGTACTGTACTTTGAAAAGCATTGCTGTAGTTTTCCTCACATATTACTACAACATAAAAATACAATTGGTTTATTGAACACGCACAATACCAAATGTAGTGCAAATAAAGTCAGACTCAATCATTTCAGACGGGAATCTGTAACGTTAGCTTTCCAGGCTAGCTAGTCAATTTAGCCTGCACAAGGCGCGAAATTGGGAGCGGCAGCTAACGTTAACAAATGATTGCTGCATTTTCATTTTGAAATTTCATTTAATGGTCAACAACGATCAACGTTAACGTTATCACTAAAAACAGTTTTACCAGATTTAACATTCACAATCACTTTAGCTACCACTGATATGCTAAGTTAGCTATAGTTAAACTAAATTACTAAACGTCACACCTCTTCTAACGTTACTTCTACATTAGCGTTTTTAGTGTTTTAGTTATGAGAATTAAAACAAGAAGACAAACAGGAATATTTGGCATGATTCACTTGGTGGTTTCTTACCTACGGTCCCGCGGAATCAAAATGTCGACGACGTCTTCGGATGTCAGTTGGAAACTGATTGAATCAAGATGCAGCCTCGTGGACACCAATGACAGCATAGTCGATCTGATGACGTATCAAAACCTAAACTCATGTGCGGACGGGACAGCAACAGATTGACTCTCAAAGAGTTCATCATCCCACTATTTACATTACAACAGCTCCACATCAACACTGAACCAACACACTAACACTTGAGAGAGTTTATGGTGAAACCTGACTGTGTACTTTAAGCCCAGTTTACTTCAAAGTATATAAATTATACTCTGGTCATCAAAACTCTGGGATTTTAACACTCTGACATTTGCTGTGTAACGTTACATACTTTTAAGAAATTGTTATGTGTAGGTTTAGAGGTTTGAGTGAGATTAGTGGCTCAACATATAAGTTTAATGCTATATTGTCACTAAAATTTAAATTTTCCCAAACATTTCTGCTCATTAAGTTGTATTGTCATTTTTTATTCTCTGTTTGTCATGTTTGGGTTTAGGGATATAACATGTATCTATAAAATGGTAAAAGGGAAATTGTACATCTTGTTTTATGATATAAAATATATTTTTATACGTTTTTTTTCTTCTGTAATACATAATACGTTTGTTTAAATGTTAGCGTTACCTTTCACCATTTATCCAAATATACAAAAAAAGTATGTTTTGTGTCTGTAAAAGCTGCTTATTAACTTATAGGCTTAAATGTTGGCTTATTCTGGTCAATAAACTTAAATATCACTCAATAAGTGCCATGGTTAATGAGGATAAAACCTTCACTTCAGAATAGGGGGTCAAATTGCCTTTATTAGTACTGTATTAATGGTAGTTAGGCTTAATTATTGGCTTATTCTGGTTAATAAACTTGAATATTACTCAATAAGTGCCATGATTAATGAGGATAAAACCTTCACTTCAGAATAGGGGGTCAAATTGCCTTTATTAGTACTGTATTAATGGTAGTTAGGCTTAATTATTGGCTTATTCTGGTTAATAAACTTGAATATTACTCAATAAGTGCCATAATTAATGAGGATAAAACTTTCACTTTAGAATAGGGTGTCAAGTTGCCTTTATTAGTACTGTATTAATGGTAGTTAGGCTTAATTATTGGCTTATTCTAGTCAATAAACTTAAATATCACTCAATAAATGCTGTAATTAATGAGGATAAAACTTTCACTTTAGAATAGGTGGTCAAGTTGCCTTTATTAGTTCTGTATTACTTAGGATTAATTATTGGCTTATTCTGGTTAAAAAACTTAAATATCGCCAACAAGTGCCATAATTAAAGAAGATAGAGTAGAGGGCACCTCCCATCAAAAGAATTTGACAGGTTTATTGCCCTTTAAGCCACGTCCCTTTTCCCCACGCTGGCCCTTCCCCTTATGTGTACCGTGGGAATTTTCCCACACTAGCTCCTCCCTTATGGGCTGGTGTATGTACACTGTGAGAAAATTGGACTTGTGTCACCCCTCCTTATGGTTTGAACATCTGAAGTGTGGGAACATTTCCCAACGCACAGAAGTTCTAAATGGTGTTAAAACTTTTTAAAGAAATGTATAATAAAGACATAATGAGAGATGAGATCAGTGTTTTTTTTATTAAAGAAAACGTAATTTCATTACATATGAAATCTTTATCACTTTTAAAACGTTAAAGCATCGAAAAGTTAAAATTGCATTTTTTTCTCTAAAAATGTTAAGACATTTTTAAGATGTTAAAGAAATCAATAATTTAGAGAAAAGCAAATGTATCCATTCAGATTTGTAAAAAACTATTGCATTTAACATAAAACACAAACTAGTTTAAAAATATTGTTTAAAAAACTATTGCATTTTACATAAAACACAAAACTAGTTTAAAAACGTCTCGGTTACGTATGTAACCCTCGTTCCCTGAAGGAGGGAACGGAGACGTACGTCGGAACTGACCGACGAATTGGGATCTGATTTCAGAGACCAATCTACTTCGAGTGTTTAAAAACGAGCCAATGAAGATTGGCATGCGATTCACGCATTCCACGCTCCGCCCCGCAGCGCGGGTATAAATAAGGAAGTGGAATGCATGATCATTGCTTTTTTCTGCTGAGGAGCCGAACTCGTGACTCGGCCTCCCAGCGGAAGCACAGCACCTGGCGACGGGACGTACGTCTCCGTTCCCTCCTTCAGGGAACGAGGGTTACATACGTAACCGAGACGTTCCCTTTCAGTCGGTCACGTTCGACGTACGTCGGAACTGACCGACGAATTGGGATCTCTACCAAAACGCCAGGGCGCTGGCCCTTCCAGCGTCCTGCTTGAGCGCACTGGACCGTCTTAGATGGTACGGAAGTCAGGGCTCCAAGCAGGGAGGTCAGTCACTGCTGTTTCTGCAAGACCCACCCAGTGTGACTATTGGATAACGCTGGGAAAGCGTGCCCGTCCTGGAGACGGTACGCTGCGGAGCCACGTCCTTCAGTAGAAGGCTTGGTGGCGGAATACACATAAGGACTAACCTGGCAGGGTAGTGCAACATATGGCAGTCTCTGGGGTGGTTCCAGCCTGGTTCCAGGGGGGAAAGAACACGCCCAGAGACGACAGAGCGGGCTCTGTCAAGGGAAAGACACGGGGCTAGCCAAGTAGGGTAGCAGGTACCGTGGAAGAATACACATATGGGGTAGCCGTTAGGGGACCGCTACATATGGAACCCAGCCTACACACACGTTACACAAGCATACGGGTGCAGGCCTGGCGTCAGACGGCCGCAACGTCTGGCACCGCAGGGGGTGACGGAGGAGCTCGACAGGGTTAGCCGTTTCCGGGGAACACAACTGGAGAAAAATGGACGCACGTATCCGGCCCAAAGACACTTAGAACGGGCACTTAGCGCTACTGGCCCCTGGAGGCGAGGATGCGGGAAGATACCGGCTCTACACGGAGGCTATAGAATCTAGCGAACGTGTTAGGTGTCGCCCAGCCCGCAGCTCTACAAATATCTGTCAGCGAGGCACCTTGAGCCAGCGCCCAGGATGAAGCAACACTCCTTGTTGAGTGTGCTCGCACCCTGAACGGGCAAGGTACGTCTTGGGACTGGTAACCCAAGACGATGGCATCCACTATCCAGTGGGCCAACCTCTGCTTGGAGACAGCCTTTCCCTTCTGCTGGCCTCCGTAACAGACGAAGAGTTGCTCTGAGGTCCGAAAGCTTTGAGTCCGGTCAACGTAAGCGCGAAGAGCGCGGACGGGACATAACAAAGCCAGGGCTGGGTCTGCCTCCCCCGAAGGCAGCGCTTGCAGGTTCACTACCTGGTCCCGGAAGGGAGTGGTAGGAACCTTGGGCACATATCCAGGCCGGGGTCTCAGGACAACGTGAGAGTTGTCCGGCCCGAATTCTAGGCACGATTCGTTGACCGAAAGTACATGCAGGTCCCCTACCCTCTTAATCGAGGCCAATGCCGTCAGAAGCACTGTCTTCATTGACAGGATTTTAAGCTCCACAGACTGCAAAGGCTCAAAGGGAGGGCTCTGAAGTGCCCTGAGCACTAGAGCCAAGTCCCAAGAGGGTAACGAGTTTGGACGAGGAGGATTTAGCCTCCTCGCACCTCTGAGGAACCTGACGATTAGGTCGTGCTTTCCTAAGGACTTACCTTCGACTGCATCGTGATACGCCGCTATTGAAGCGACGTACACTTTGAGGGTGGAGGGAGACAGCCTTCGCTCCAGCCCATCTTGCAGAAAAGAAAGCACGACGCCAACCGAACACCTTCGGGGGTCTTCCCGGTGGGAAGAGCACCATTCAACGAACAGGTTCCACTTCAACGCGTAGAGGCGCCTCGTAGAGGGGGCTCTAGCAGAAGAGATGGTGTCCACCACTGCCTGTGGTAGACCACCTAGAACCTCCGCGTCCCGTCCAGGGACCAGACATGGAGTTTCCAGAGGTCTGGACGCGGGTGCCATAGAGTGCCCCGTGCCTGAGAAAGGAGGTCCTTCCTCAGGGGAATCAGCCAGGGAGGGGCTGTCGCGAGGAGAGTTAGTTCTGGGAACCAGGTCCGGTTGGGCCAATAGGGCGCAACTAACAAGACCTGCTCCTCGTCCTCCCTGACCTTGCACAGGGTCTGTGCAAGAAGGCTCACTGGGGGAAACGCATATTTGCGCAGGTCCCGGGGCCAGCTGTGCGCCAGTGCATCCGTGCCGAGGGTGCCCACGGTCAGGGAATAGTACCACCGGCAATGGGTCGAGTCCGGAGAGGCAAACAGGTCTACCTGTGCGGCTCCGAAGAGGTCCCATATCAGCTGGACCGCCTGGGGATGGAGTCGCCACTCTCCCGGAGGTGCAGGCTGCCGTGAGAGCTCGTCGGCTGTCCGGTTGAGCGCACCTGGGACATGAATGGCCCGAAGCGACCTCAGATGCTTCTGACTCCAAAGGAGGAGGTGGCGGGCGAGTTGGAGCATGCAACGGGAGCGTAGACCACCCTGACGGTTGATGTACGCAACGGCTGCAGTGCTGTCCGTACGGACCAGTACATGCTTGCCACGTAGCGGCCCCTTGAGGCGGCGCAGTGCCAAGTGTACCGCTAACAACTCGAGGCAATTGATATGCCAATGCAATTGAGGTCCCGTCCAAAGACCTGCAACTGCATGCCCGTTGTACGTGGCCCCCCAGCCCGTGGAGGAGGCATCCGTGAAGAGTACAGAATGCCTGGACACTTGTTCTAAGGGCACCCCGGCCCGGAGAAACGAAGCGTCGGTCCACGGGCTGAAGGTTCGACGGCAGTAAGGAGTCACTGGGACCCGGTACTGGCCGCTGTGCCACGCCCACCTCGGGACTCGGCCATGGAGCCAGTGTTGAAGCGGTCTCATATGAAGCAATCTGAGCGGCGTTACCGCGGCTGCAGATGCCATATGCCCCAGGAGCCTCTGAAAAGATTTCAGTGGGACCGCTGTCCTGCTCTTGAACGAATTCAAGCAGTTCAACACCGACTGGACCCGCTCTTCCGTAAGGCGCGCAGTCTGGCTGACCGAATCCAGCTCCATACTGAGATAAGAGATCCTCTGTGTGGGACAGAGTTTGCTCTTCTCTCGGTTGACCCGAAGACCCAACAGGCTGAGGTGACTGAGCACCATGTCCCTGTGTTCGCACAACTGTTCCCGAGACTGGGCGAGGATGAGCCAGTCGTCGAGATAGTTGAGGATGCGAACGCCGTGTTCTCTGAGCGGAACAATGGCTGCCTCTACGACTTTCGTGAAGACGCGAGGCGACAGGGACAGCCCGAAGGGCAAGACTTTGTACTGATATGCCCTCCCCTCGAACGCAAAGCGTAGGAACGGTCTGTGTCGAGGAAGGATAGAGACATGAAAGTATGCGTCCTTCAGGTCGATCGCCACGAACAAATCTTGGGGACGGATGCACTCGAAAATGCGTTTCTGCGTTAACATCCGGAACGGGAGCTTGTGCAGGGCCCGATTCAGGATACGCAGGTCCAAGATTGGCCGTAACCCACCCCCTTTCTTGGGTACAATGAAGTAGGGGTTGTAGAACCCCCTCTTCATATCGGCTGGAGGAACCGGCTCGACCGCGTCCTTCGCCAGCAGGACATCGATCTCTGACCGCAAGACCTGAGCATCGCTGCTTCGCACGGAGGTGAAGAGGATGCCCCTGTACTTTGTGAGGCCGGCGAGCGAACTGAATCGCGTAGCCGAGTCTGATGGTACGGATGAGCCAGCGAGACAGTCCAGGGAGCTGAAGCCAAGCTCCCAAGGACCGTGCAAGCGGGATCAACGGCACCACAGACGTACCCGGGGTGGGTTGGCGAGGTGGAATAGACAGACCCGACTCGGGAGGCCCGGAGGCGGCCCGGAGTGTTGTCTGAGAATTCCAGGGTGGGACAGAGTATGGGTGAGAAGGCCCGGGGGCGTTCTCGGTGCCCACACTGCTGTCCCGTGGCGGGGGGAGGGGAGGAAAGAAATGGGGAGGCCCGGAGGCGTCGCACACTTCCAACCTGGCCCTCTTGGGGCCCAGAGAGGGTAGAAACTGCTCTTTTATTGAGAAGGTGGGTACCGCTGTACTCCGGAGAGCCAGCGGCAGAGATGTTAAACCAGTAGAAGCCCCCCGGTCCTCCTCCGGGGGGTGGGGGAGGGATGCGGACATCATCTCCCCGAGAGCAGCTCCCGTCCTCCCTGGGCTGCCCGTCTCAGGGCTGCTTACCCTTACGCTTGCCACCAGGCTTAGCGGCTCCCTGAGCGGGTTGGGCGCCACCCTTACGTCCGGCACCCTGCTTCCCCGATGGAGGCTGCTGCTTGGGTTTCGCAGGGGCGGAGGCGGACGCAGGGGGACGCCCTCGGCGACGAGCAGGCGGAGGTGCTACCTGCGACGACGGGGTGGAGGCAGCAGCGGGTCGTCGAGGTAGGATGTTCTTAATGGCCTCCGTCTGCTTCTGGGCCACCGAGAACTGCTGGGCGAAGCTCTCGATGGCGTCGCCGAAGAGGCCGGCCTGACAGACAGGGGCGTTGAGAAACCGAACCTTGTCCGAGTCACGCATGTCTGCCAGGTTCAGCCACAGGTGGCGTTCCTGGACCACTAAGGTGGACATCGCCCGACCCAGGGAGCGTGCAGTGACTTTCGTCGCTCGGAGAGCGAGGTCCGTCGCCGCACGCAGTTCCTGCATAACACCCTGGTCGGAACTACCCTCGTGCAATTCCTTGAGCGCCTTGGCCTGGTGGACCTGCAGGAGCGCCATGGCATGCAGAGATGATGCAGCCTCTCCGCAAGCAGTGTAAGCCTTGCCCGTTAGCCCGGACGAGAACTTACATGCCCGGGAGGGGAGACGCGGGGCACCCCGACAGTTGCATCGCCACAGACCGCTCGACTGAGGGGATTCCCACTTATCCCTTAGCCACACCACCGTCGAGGGTAGTGAGGACGGAGGAGTCAGTCGATCGGTTTCTAGCGTTGTAAGGCGCTATCCACGACTTCGTGATCTCCTGATGCACTTCCGGGAAGAAAGGTACTGGGGCGGGGCGCTGAGAACCAGCACGGGCCGTCCCGAGATACCAATCGTCCAACCGCGAGGGTTCGGGACACGGTGGAGGGTTCCACTCGAGCCCGACACTCGCGGCGGCCCGGGAAAGCATAGCCGTAAGCTCTGGGTCAGACTCGGGCAATGCTGTCACACCCGAAGGGGGCAGCGCAGCCGAGTCTTCATCCTCAGAGCCCATAAGCTCGTCCCCCGATGCTGCAAGCGACAACATATCCTCAGCCGGAGCCCCAAAAGTAACGCCTGGAACCCCGTGGGAGGGGCCAGCACGCTCTCCTGGAAGCTCCACCGGCGCAGCGGGTGGGGGAGGGGCCCGAGGAGCCATTTGACCCGTCGGGGAAGCCCTCACCGTCACCCTTAGATCACCACCAAAGCCATCAGCCAAAGTAGCAGCCCTCTGCTTTGCAGCGGGAGGGCCGCTAGATCGGGGGATGTGCAATGGGGCCCCACCTCTTTCGAGGTATTGGAGCCTGGACCGTAGCACTGCGATGGTCATGTTCCCGCAGTGGGAACATGAGTCATTCACGAACGCTGCCTCAGCATGCTGAACGCCCAAACACGTGAGACAACGAACGTGACCGTCAACTGGAGATAGAAATCGCCCGCACCCAGAAACACACGGTTTGAATGACATCTTGAAAAAGACGCAGGGTCAAACCGTGTTGCTCTTTTAGATAGGAAACTGCTCTTTTACGTGCTGAAGCACTCAGGGAGATGACCGCGGCACCACACAGTACAGTAGTGCAAGCCTGTGTGTGCACTCAAACCGGAAACGCCCAGCGAACCAACTCTTTGCACTCCGTCTGAAGCAGTCACTCGCTGACGCGCCGTCACACCCGCACTGGTAAGAACAGTCCTCTTCAAACACTCTTCGTAGAAACAGGAAGCAGTAGACATTCGCTGTTCGGCTCCGAAGTAGAAAGCAATGATCATGCATTCCACTTCCTTATTTATACCCGCGCTGCGGGGCGGAGCGTGGAATGCGTGAATCGCATGCCAATCTTCATTGGCTCGTTTTTAAACACTCGAAGTAGATTGGTCTCTGAAATCAGATCCCAATTCGTCGGTCAGTTCCGACGTACGTCGAACGTGACCGACTGAAAGGGAACATTGTTTAAAAAACGATTGCATTTAACATAAAACACAATCTAGTTTAAAAACATTGTTTAAAAAACTATTGCATTTTACAAAACGTTGAAAAAGACTGAGGTTTCTACATACCATTTGTTAAAGGAGTTTAAATATACACAAACGTTTGTCCTTGTGTAATTTGATGGAGGAGAGTAAAAAGATATGTCCTCTCAGTCCAAGGACCTGGGGCCTCATTTATAAACGTTGCGTACGCACAAAAGAAGGCGTACGACACTCTCTACGCAATAATTGGTATTTATAAAAAGCAAACTTGACGGGAAAATGTGCGGTCCTTCACGCATGCTCTGACCCAGGCGTACGCACAAAAACGGGTGAAATGAGAAATGGCGACACCGTCGGCAGATGGAAGAAACACGTGAAAGTGTGTGAAACTGTAGACCGTTGTGTAAAAGAAATGGCAATACTGCCTCTTATATATAACATGAAGACTTCACAAAGCAAGTCTTACAATTAACAGCCTACACGAACACCCGTTTGATCGATCTGCACTGCAAAACAAACAAAATCAAACGGAAATTACAACAGAAATGCAAATTAACACATAATATTAATATTGGCATATTATGCAATTCATCCTCATAAATAATATGGTAAACAGAACGAAATAGCTAATGTACAAAACTGATATTCTCGTCAATGTGTCCGTCTGGCGGAGCAGATATAGATGCAATTAGATAGACAGATAGATGGATAATTAGGGAGATAGATAGATAGATAGATAGATAGATAGATAGATAGATAGATAGATAGATAGATAGATAGATAGATAGATAGATAGATAGATAGATAGATAGATAGATAGATAGATAGATAGATAGCTTATCAACGCAAGATAGATTCGGAATCATGGTATTTGTACTAAATTCCTTATATATATCTTCATATGGGTAGCATTTCTATCCCAGTCAACACGTGAGATCATGCGATGATCACAGTGACATCACACAATCCTCATACTGTGATCCTCAGCATGTGTGTAAAGCGTGAGCTCAAGGTGAGTTCATCTGATTCTCATACTGTGATCCTCAGCATGTGTGTAAAGCGTGAGCTCAAGGTGAGTTCATCTGATTCTCATACTGTGATCCTCAGCATGTGTGTAAAGCGTGAGCTCAAGGTGAGTTCATCTGATTCTCATACTGTGATCCTCAGCATGTGTGTAAAGCGTGAGCTCAAGGTGAGTTCATCTGATTCTCATACTGTGATCCTCAGCATGTGTGTAAAGCGTGAGCTCAAGGTGAGTTCATCTGATTCTCATACTGTGATCCTCAGCATGTGTGTAAAGCGTGAGCTCAAGGTGAGTTCATCTGATCCTCATACTGTGATCCTCAGCATGTGTGTAAAGCGTGAGCTCAAGGTGAGTTCATCTGATCCTCATACTGTGATCCTCAGCATGTGTGTAAAGCGTGAGCTCAAGGTGAGTCCATCTGATTCTCATACTGTGATCCTCAGCATGTGTGTAAAGCGTGAGCTCAACGTGACTTCATCTGATCCTCATACTGTGATCCTCAGCATGTGTGTAAAGCGTGAGCTCAAGGTGAGTTCATCTGATTCTCATACTGTGATCCTCAGCATGTGTGTAAAGCGTGAGCTCAAGGTGAGTTCATCTGATTCTCATACTGTGATCCTCAGCATGTGTGTAAAGCGTGAGCTCAAGGTGAGTTCATCTGATCCTCATACTGTGATCCTCAGCATGTGTGTAAAGCGTGAGCTCAAGGTGAGTTCATCTGATCCTTATACTGTGATCCTCAGCATGTGTGTAAAGCGTGAGCTCAACGTGAGTTCATCTGATCCTCATACTGTGAATGCTCATTGTGAATGCTTCACACTCCGGTCCAGTTGGCGGTGGTAAATGCACCATCTAAGCTGGTCTTCCAACCACCATAAAACATGTAAAGAAGAAGAAAAAGTTGTGCATGGTATTGTTACACCGCAGAAATGGTGAGTGGCCTATTTACATACTTTTAGATGTGCAATGTGGTCTGGTCTTTTTTTTTTTAGCAGAGTACTGCTCACACATGCTACATGTGCACCAGCCATTTTACCTTCAGTAATCACACCAAAATTGCTAGCTGCAGCTAGTTTGCATATCAGTATTTGTGAATTGTTAGGCCTGTTTTGTCAGATCATTACAACATTACTAACTTTATATTTCAATATATTAATTGTTTTTATTTATACTTATATTTCAATAATTAACAAGCGCTGTAAAACAACAGTAAGCAAGAATGCTGCACTGGTGGAATAGCATAAACTATCATTGCTCTTTGGATAAAAAGATGAAGTACGCCTACTCTTAGACACTCATATTAAAGATAAAAAGCCTTATTTCACCACGCTATATGACTAGTTTTTTAACAACAACTTCTATCTGCGGAACTGTAGCTGTTTTATGTTAAAAGCTTCAACGTCACTTCCCATTTACCAAAACTCAAAGTGACTGACATTCATCCTCTTATTAACATAACAAGCAACCCAGACATCAGATGCAACACTACATCATTAAGAATGTAAAGTGTAGATCTACAAAAGTGTAGTTTAAAGTACTTTATGATACACACTTTCTTTAGGATACACAACAATTGTCCAAAGAAGACTTCTTAAACAACAACAGTGCTCCAGCTTTGAAACGTTTGAAGCCTTCTGTCAGAGGCTTGAAGAAGACAAAAATTATCGAGAGCTTTATGTTAGTACTACTATATAAATTTAGCGTTTATTTTTACAACAAAGCCACAGTTTTATTATTATTTTTTTTTGCAGCAGATACCATGTAAAAGAAATGTTGAAGCCTGGTATATTTTAATCATGACAATATTATGTATGTTTTTGTCAGGTACACTATCTCATCCATACTCACGGCAGCTCCAATATAGGTGAGATGGTGAGACAGGCTTTAAAAAGCATAGCGTCAGACAATGTTCTCTGTCTGTATAACAGAACGGGGAAAGATGGGAAAAAGGTGTTGCCACCTGTGCTCCTGACATGTTTGAAAAGTAAGTGTTTAAGTTTTGGTTTGTGCATCTGGATGCTGCTATAGAAATTGTAATGTTAACACCTTGCTCTTTGTGTTTTTAGAATGTGTCAGGTGTTTTCACAAACAAAATGAAATAGAGGTGAAGAAGCTAAAAGTAACAACCAGAACAACACCAGACGCGGAATGTATTCGCCAAGTAGAATTTTGCTCTTTGTGTTTTTAGAATGTGTCAGGTGTTTTCACAAACAAAATGAAATAGAGGTGAAGAAGCTAAAAGTAACAACCAGAACAACACCAGACGCGGAATGTATTCGCCAAGTAGAATTTTTTTTGTCCAATGCCAACACCAGGCTGAAAAGGAAAAAGCTGACTTTTTGTTTGATTGTTTTTATTGATGGAAATAAAGAACGTGGGTGTAAAAGTTTGAGTTAACTGAATCATTTTAGATAACAGTGAACTAACACAATTATTGCATAGTGTGAGTATGAGCCACAGTATGAGCACACAGTGATCACAGTATGAGCACACAGTGATCACAGTATGAGCACACAGTGATCACAGTATGAGCACACAGTGACCACAGTAGCACACAGTGACCACAGTATGAGCACACAGTGACCACAGTATGAGCACACAGTGACCACAGTATGAGCACACAGTGATCACAGTATGAGCACACAGTGATCACAGTATGAGCACACAGTGACCACAGTATGAGCACACAGTGACCACAGTATGAGCACACAGTGACCCCAGTATGAGCACACAGTGACCACAGTATGAGCACACAGTGATCACAGTATGAGCACACAGTGATCACAGTATGAGCACACAGTGACCACAGTATGAGCACACAGTGATCACAGTATGAGCACACAGTGACCACAGTATGAGCACACAGTGATCACAGTATGAGCACACAGTGACCACAGTATGAGCACACAGTGAGTGTGATGTCAACTCATATTTCCACCACAGTATGAGTGCACTGTGATTGTGCAGTGACCTCATGTTGTGAACAAAGTATGAGCACACAGTGAGAGCTCTGTGTGGTTACACTTTTAGTTCACTGTGACACTCACATTATGACCGCACCATGAGAATTTCACGAGTTCACACTTACATATAATTTGTAGAGAGTTTAATTGAATTGCGTATTTGGCGTGCTGTCCGGGGGGGAGGGCTTCGAGCTCGGACTTCGGCCCGAACCCAGAGTACCCCCCGTATGTAAGTGGTTTAGAACTAAAAGATAGGGCAAGATGTGGAGAAGGGGTGGTGGAGGGATGCTGAAAAAACTGTCAACAAAATGGAGGTAGGACGGCTGCATATATATACCTCTTTGTTGATTAGCTGAGTACTCTCCACCTGTGTCAATTATCTGACATGTTCCTCCCGAACCTCGTTTAGTGAAACAGCATTTCACGAGTTCACACTTACATATAATTTGTAGAGAGTTTAATTGAATTGCGTATTTGGCGTGCTGTCCGGGGGGGAGGGCTTCGAGCTCGGACTTCGGCCCGAACCCAGAGTACCCCCCAAAAAGCTAGTAAGCATAGGACAGCCGCCTGCTAATTACCCCCCAAGAAGTGCCGAGCTTGGCGGCTGGCATGAGAGAGGGGCCTGGTTGTTTGACCGGGAGGGCCCGTGAGCGGCTTGTGTCACGGATGGGTGGCCCTGTTGGTTCAGGAATCGCATGGTTCTTGGTGAGAGCCGGGTGTGGTCTTGTACGTGGGAGACCGACCTTTCTTTGCTGTGTAGAAAACTGCCCACTTCTCGCTGTGTGAATTTTTTTTTTTTTTTTTTTTTTTTTTTTTTTTATCCTTCCTTGTTGTGTTGAAACTGATCCACTTTTCACTGTGTGGAAATTTCCGCTGCCTTACTGCGTGGGAACGTTCACTGATTCACTGCGAGGAACGTACTGCTTTGCTCTGTGGAAACTTCCACTGACTTCTTGCGTGGAACTTTCCACTTCCCTGCTTTGTGGAAACGTTCTGTTGGTTTACTGCGTGGAAATGTGCCACTTTTTACTGCGTGGGAACTTTTTGCTGATTTCCTGCGTGCGCTGAATTATTGCCTGGAAACGTGCCACTTTTTTGGCTGCGTGGAAGGCTTTCCACTTCTGGCTGCGTGGAAGGCTTTCCACTTCTGGCTGCGTGGAAGGCTTTCCACTTTCTGGCTACGTGGAAGACTTTCCACTTTCTGGCTGCTTTCCACTTTCTGGCTTCGTGGAAACTTTCCACTTTCTGGCTGCGTGGAAACTTTCCACTTTCTGGCAGCGTGGAAACTTTCCACTTTCTGGCAGCGTGGAAACTTTCCACTTTCTGGCTGCGTGGAAACTTTCCACTTTCTGGCAGCGTGGAAACTTTCCACTTTCTGGCTGCGTGGAAACTTTCCACTTCCTGGCTGCGTGGAAACTTTCCACTTCCTGGCTGCGTGGAAACTTTCCACTTTCTGGCAGCGTGGAAACTTTCCACTTTCTGGCAGCGTGGAAACTTTCCACTTTCTGGCTGCGTGGAAACTTTCCACTTTCTGGCAGCGTGGAAACTTTCCACTTTCTGGCAGCGTGGAAACTTTCCACTTTCTGGCTGCGTGGAAACTTTCCACTTTCTGGCTGCGCGGAAACTTTACACTTTCTGGCTGCGCGGAAACTTTCCACTTTCTGGCTGCGCGGAAACTTTACACTCTTTCGTGCTGCGCGGAAACTTTACACTCTTTCGTGCTGCGCGGAAACTTTACACTCTTTCGTGCTGCGTGGAAACTTTACACTCTTTCGTGCTGCGTGGAAACTTTACACTCTTTCGTGCTGCGTGGAAACTTTACACTCTTTCGTGCTGCGTGGAAACTTTACACTCTTTCGTGCTGCGTGGAAACTTTACACTCTTTCGTGCTGCGTGGAAACTTTACACTCTTTCGTGCTGCGTGGAAACTTTACACTCTTTCGTGCTGCGTGGAAACTTTACACTCTTTCGTGCTGCGTGGAAACTTTACACTCTTTCGTACTTTCCACTCTTTCGCGCTGCGTGGAAACTTTACACTCTTTCGTACTTTCCACTCTTTCGCGCTGCGTGGAACTTCCACTCTTTCGCGCTGCGTGGAAACTTTACACTCTTTCGCACTGCGTTGAAACTTTACACTCTTTCGCGCTGCGTGGAAACTTTACACTCTTTCGTACTTTCCACTCTTTCGCGCTGCGTGGAACTTCCACTCTTTCGCGCTGCGTGGAACTTCCACTCTTTCGCTCTGCGTGGAACTTCCACTCTTTCGCGCTGCGTGGAACTTCCACTCTTTCGCGCTGCGTGGAACTTACACTCTTTCGCGCTGCGTGGAACTTCCACTGTTTCGAGCTGCGTGGAACTTCCACTGTTTCGCGCTGCGTGGAACTTCCACTGTTTCGCGCTGCGTGGAACTTCCACTCTTTCGCGTTGCGTGCAACTTCTACTCTTTCACGTTGCGTGGAAACTTTCTACTCTTTCGCTCTGCGTGGAACTTCCACTCTTTCATACTGCACGGAAACGTTCCACTCTTTCAAGCTGTAAGGAACTTCCCCTTGAGCTGCGTCCATGGAAACTTTCCATTTCTTACTGGAACCTGAGAACATAAAGGAGAAAGATAAGAGTGTTTGGTCGGGAGATTCTTACTGTGTACTAGTCAATAAGGGTTTGGTGGGCTTTTTTGATGTGGAACCGATTGGTCCTGATATATCTTTGGAAAGCGTCGGAGGACCATCTCCTGAGAGCTTGGATCTGCTGTTGGAAGAGGACTTTTTGAGCTGCTGAGGTTGCTGCCCCAATACGGAAGGAGTGGCTTGAAAAGTTCTTTGCTGGGACCCCTGATGGTTGGAGAACGGATTTGAGGTGTTTCTGGAACCCAAAGTGTGTCACAGTTTTGTTAGATTCATCTGAAACTGGGGTTCCAGGGGAGAACTTCTCCATTCAAAATTAAGCCAGAACTGACTGGTCAGTCATCTCGCCTTTAGTTAAAGCGCTTTTTACGATGCCGATTGGTTCAAAGCAGCTTCACAGTGTTAAACAGAAAATAATGCAGAATTTGATTCTGACTGATATGATTAGATTGGCGATGAGAGGTTGAAAATGTAGATGAAATCCAAGCATCTAAGGAAACCAGAAAAGCTAGGAGAACATGGCGTTGAGTGTTCGGGCGGTATTGAGGGGCTGGTAGTCTGTGCGGAGGGTGTCAATACCTTTGAGGATACCAGTGTTATAGGTTGTCTAGTGTCGGGACGGGTGGGCTGGGATCTTTGAATCCCTTTGATCAGAGAGAGGTTGGTGAATTGTTTATCTCGGGGGAGGAATTGCCGTACATCAATTGTGGAAAAACTGGATGCAGCTCAAGTAACCTTTGATGTATTAAGGTAGAAAATAAATGAGGTGATTGAAAGGAGAGAAAAATCAGGGAACGGTATGTTTATAAGAGAAGTAAAATGCTTTAAACATCTCCAGGCCGTCGTGTAGGATTGAGGTTTCTGGGAAAGAACATCACTGCTTTGGCAGTGGAGAAAATTAGCCAGAGAAACTGAGCTCTTGTGAGAGCAGAGGGGTCAGCACTGCTGTAGCAGTGGAGAAAATTAGCCGGAGAACATGAGGGAGCAGAGAAAATGGCACTGCTGATGCAGTGGAGAAAATTAGCCGGAGAAACTGAGCTCCTGTGGGAGCAGAGGGAACAGCACTGCTGTAGTAGGAGAAATTAGCCCGATTAAACGAAGCTCCTGTGGAAGCCAAGGGAACGGCACTGCTTTGGCAGTGGAGAAAATTAGCCAGAGAAACGAAGCTCCTGTGGGAGCCGAGGGAACAGCACTGCTGTAGTAGGAGAAAATTAGCCAGAGAAACGAAGCTCCTGTGGGAGCAGAGGGAACAGCACTGCTGTAGTAGGAGAAATTAGCCAGAGAAACGAAGCTCCTGTGGGAGCCGAGGGAACAGCACTGCTGTAGTAGGAGAAATTAGCCAGAGAAACGAAGCTCCTGTGGGAGCCGAGGGAACAGCACTGCTGTAGTAGGAGAAATTAGCCAGAGAAACGAAGCTCCTGTGGGAGCCGAGGGAACAGCACTGCTGTAGTAGGAGAAATTAGCCAGAGAAACGAAGCTCCTGTGGGAGCCGAGGGAACAGCACTGCTGTAGTAGGAGAAATTAGCCAGAGAAACGAAGCTCCTGTGGGAGCCGAGGGAACAGCACTGCTGTAGTAGGAGAAAATTAGTCGGAGAAACGAAGCTCCTGTGGGAGCCGAGGGAACAGCACTGCTGTAGTAGGAGAAAATTAGACGGAGAAACGAAGCTCCTGTGGGAGCCGAGGGAACAGCACTGCTGTAGTAGGAGAAATTAGCCAGAGAAACGAAGCTCCTGTGGGAGCCGAGGGAACAGCACTGCTGTAGTAGGAGAAATTAGCCAGAGAAACGAAGCTCCTGTGGGAGCCGAGGGAACAGCACTGCTGTAGTAGGAGAAAATTAGTCGGAGAAACGAAGCTCCTGTGGGAGCCGAGGGAACAGCACTGCTGTAGTAGGAGAAAATTAGACGGAGAAACGAAGCTCCTGTGGGAGCCGAGGGAACAGCACTGCTGTAGTAGGAGAAAATTAGCCGGAGAAACGAAGCTCATGTGGGAGCCAAGGGAACAGCACTGCTGTAGTAGGAGAAAATTAGCCAGAGAAACGAAGCTCCTGTGGGAGCCGAGGGAACAGCACTGCTGTAGTAGGAGAAAATTAGCCAGAGAAATTCAGCTCCTGTGGGAGCCGAGGGAACAGCACTGCTGTGGCAGTGGAGAAAATTAGCCAGAGAAAACTGAGCTCCTGTGGGAGAAAAAGGAGAAAAAGTTAGACGGACAAATGGAGAAACACATTGTGTAACCGAATGGACTCTTATTTTGAAATGTTTATGTCTTATTATTGCAGATGCTCATTCAAATTCATATGAAAGAGATAAAACGACAACAACAACCTTTATTTCTATAGCACGTTAAAAACAACATAAGTTGACCAAAGTGCTTTACTCTCTCAACAGTACTAATAAAACGTTGACAAAACACCCCGATATAAACACACATCTCAAACTCCCAGTCCTTATGGGCAGTTGTAAGCAAGAGAGAAGAGATGTGTTTTCGACACAGATTTAAAACATCCTAAGGATTCACAAGATCTGATATGCCGAGGGAGGCTATTCCGGAGGCGTGGCGCAGCCACAGAGAAAATTCAGTCTTATAACAGTATACACCGTTTTCTTTACTGTGATTTATATCGTAATATGTTGTCATTGTTGATACGAATTTGCTTTGCATAAATGTATGCTATTCATTGATTGTGAAATGCTCTGAACTGAAGCATTCTGAAGCATTGTTGAAGCCAGTAGAACGCACAACGGTGCCACATTCAGAAACGTGATCGCTCACATTAATTCAATGAAATCATAGCTTTTGAATTTTTTCTGTTTCATAAAAAAAAAATATATATATATATATATATTTATATATATATATATATATATATAAGATGGTATAACAATCATTGATACGCTTGTTATACAATAGCCTGCCCTACTATAAGGTATTGATGTTACATTTAAGAAAGCGTGTGCTCCCAAATACATTGTTCAGTTCGCACACGTCTATTTATAGTCACAAAAGCGAGTATGGTCGCACTGTGTTGAGCCCTGTGAGCTTATGTGAGCGTCAAGTTGAGAAGTATTGAATCAAGGCGGTGATTATCAGCTGATTCCAACTAGTAGCTGATTGTTTGGCGTAATATGCACTGTTGCATTGACAGCATTTTAGTGATTTAGCCTCACAATACGTTCGCTCGCTTTACCAGCAGCGAGTAAATTGATCGTTCATCACCACGGCGACCGCATGCGCGTACATGATGAACGCATTTCTCCTGTGTGAAAAGTATCTGCCTGTACTGTAGTACACGGAGGCGGAAAGATCGCAAGAAAAGAAAAGTAAAAGAGCAGTAATACATTATCTTAAGACAGGAACTGTTGTAGTTCTCCCTGTTGCAAGTCTGTGCTGTGTGCACTCCTTTACACTGTCCGAGCACTGCTCTCGCGGTTGGCTCGTGAATGCTGATGGAAGCGGCCGAAAGGGATTTTTTTTAGATAGCTTATAAATTTGTAAGGAAAAGATTTTAGTATTGTAGAGTTGCTTCGAGCCGTGCAGACAGCGTGGGCGGGCGGGGCGACCTGCCGGAAATGCCCTCCATGCTGAAAAAACTGTCAACAAAATGGAGGTAGGACGGCTGCGTATATATACCTCTTTGTTGATTAGCTGAGTACTCTCCACCTGTGTCAATTATCTGACATGTTCCTCCCGAACCTCGTTTAGTGAAACAGCATATTGTGAGCTCATAGTGACATCATTGTGAGATCAAATTGTTGACTGGGATGTGTATTACGTAGTTGCTCAGACTATAGCTGATCACTTCTGGGTGTACTATACCAGACATTACCTCCCTAACCTTCAACCACGTCTTAAATGGCAGCGTGAGACTCAGGATCTGACTGAGGGTACTGCGGTGATGGTGGTGGACTCACAACTGCCTCGTGCTCACTGGCCCATTGGTAGGATTGAGAGTCTGGTGCCCAGCGAGGATGGTCACTTTAGGTCAGCAAAGGTCAGGATAAAGGATCGCCTGTATCTTCGACCTGTGGCTAAGCTAGTTCCACTCCCAGCACTCCCGGACGATGATGATACAGATGTTAAGAACTAAGAAATTTAAATCTTCTACATATTAGCTATGCTAATCTGGGGGCGGCTGTACTAAATTCCTTATATATATCTTCATATGGGTAGCATTTCTATGTGTATTACGTAGTTGTGCACGTACTGCGCGCTGACGGCAGTTCTGTCATCGCGTCTTTGTTTACTTTCAGTTTCATTTCTGCCGCCGTCTTCTACCAGTGGTAAATGTGCGTGCATGAATGTAAGTTTATTCATCTTTGTATTTATCTGTTATGTCGCGAAATATTAACCCTTTCATGTCGTGACAGTATATCTGATCGTTATGACTCTGTTCATATCGTGATTTAATGTGTTTGAGGCGAGTGATGCACAGTGTAATGCATGTGTATATGTTTAGCGCAATTTAACGTGCTGTAGACAATATTAACGTGTATAAATGATGTATACTGAGGTAAATGTTTATGTTACTGTATGCAGACAGATACTGATATATATTTTATTTGTTTATTGCAGACTAAACCACATTTTATCACTTCTGTTGCCTAATGGCTGTATGTTTGACATGTAAATGGTCATCCTGACGAAATATAAACCAGTCAAACGATCTTCTGTCTCCTGTTACACTTCTTACCGGAGTTCCGTAGTGGACTGGCACTCCACCTAACTTCAGAAAATAGTAGTCCTTTACATTTGGTCCTTCGAGCCGGATGCTATAGCCACTACGGTGACATGGAGCCACAGACATCACATTATTCACCAGATACCACGCATCCTGCTCAACTGCAAGCCAGAGCTCGTCAGATACCTTCATATTTGCAGGCTTATGAGGTAGCCTTGCCCAAATCCCTTCTGCCAGTTTCTGGGCCTTACGAGCCATATCAGCAGCCAAAGACGGACCATGCAGCGGCATCGTTGACCCTCAGTGGGCAGGCCGAGCCGCCTCGACTGGGGTACAGCCGACTAGGCACGAGTTATCATCTTTGCAGTATGGACCAGGTCCTGCCATAGTCAGTAGGGACGGTATAGACGCTGGGCTCAGTGGTCTAGTGGAGCAGCTAGATGTTATGAGATCTCCTTCCTCTTCCCGTTACACATCTCCAGTACCACATCACAGATACAACAGCCAGTCAGAGTGTGAGTCGTTAAGTAATGGCACTGTTTCTCCCTTCGCTGGGCGAATGGAACAGGTTCAAGCTTACTCACCACCCGTCGTTAGGCCAAAGGCTACTGCAGTTCCAGCCATCCCGTTACTGGATTCGGAGCCACTCACTCCATGCCTTGGGGTACCCAGGGACGTCTCCCAGCGGTCAGGATGGTGGCAGACATCTCCGACTACAGCTCATATGGTGTACAGCACACCCACATCTCAACCCTTTAATCAGCTGCCAGCAGTGACCTATGTGAGGCAGACACCAGTGGCATGCAGTGCAACGTCCTCTTCTGCTTCCTACAACCTCATAGCATCTTTGCCGCAAACCATCACATCAGTGAAGCTACCTATATCCACGACCGTACGCAATACTCCGGTGCCACCAGTCTACCAATTACAGATCCCTGCACATAGCCAGTTACAGTACCAACCAACACTTGCGCCAGATCTGTATCAGCCTTCACCCATGGGATATTATGCACCTCAGCCCCTTAGTCAGTATTCGGTGCAGAACTGGTATCCTTCTTTAACGGCACACACTGGGCTGTTCCCGCCATCACATGCATATCCAGTATGCCAGCCAGCACCTGCGGCACCTGCACTTCAACCAGTCCCAGTCGGTGGAATCAGGGACCTCATTTCCTCCGTGGACCACCAGATCAGTGGCCGGCGACACCTCCTATGGAGAATCGAGATGATTCCTCAGAAACCAGGAAGGCCGTATTCTGTGGGTTAACTGTTGATGGCCAGAATCCACAAATGCCTGACACAGCTCGATTCACCTCCTGGAAAGCCCTGGTTAAAGCAACTCACCAGTCCCTTCACGGGGCGGCTACCCTTGATGCAGGAACACCAAGTCCTGATTTTCGAAGCTCTGAAGCAGCTATCCTGAGTCAGTCTCAATCTGAGTCCTTCCCTCTGGAGTTCAAGGCTTTGGAGGCAGGTAAACCAGTTCCCCTTTCTAGTCGTTTGAACACCCTAGCCCCGGAGTTTGATCAGGCATTGCGTTTAATCCGAGTTGGGGGACGACTCCGAAGGTTGGAAGGCCTGAGTTCAACTGAGACTCACCCGGTAGTGCTAGACCCTCATCATGCCATCACTAAGCTCCTCATTCAGGACTTTGATGAACGCTTGCTTCATCCAGGGCCGGACAGAGTTTTTGCTGAGCTCCGTCGTTACTACTGGGTCCTGAGAGGTCGGCAAGCTGTTAAGCAACACCAAAGGGGGTGCGTGCAATGCCAGAGGTGGAGGGCTAAGCCAACAGTACCCATTATGGCTGACTTACCCTTGGCTCGCCTACGACTTCATCAACCTGCATTCTTTTCGACAGGTGTCGACTGTTTCGGGCCCTTTCCTGTCAAAGTGGGCCGTCGTTCAGAAAAACGATGGGGTGTGATCTTTAAATGCTTGACTACCCGTTGCATACATCTCGATCTCCTCAACAGTCTGGATGCCGATGCTTTCTTACTTGCCCTGAGACGTTTCATAGCCCGGCGGGGTACTCCTTCAGAAATTCTCTCTGATCAAGGGACCAATTTCAGAGGTGCCGAAGCAGAGCTGAGAGAGGCCTTCAGAGGAATGGAACCTCAACTGCAGGAACGGCTGGCTGACCATCAGATTACATTCAAGATGAATCCTCCTGCGGCACCGCATTTCGGCGGCGCATGGGAGCGTGAGATAAAATCTGTGAAGTCAGCCCTGCAGGTGGTTGTAGGAAGTCAATCCCTGCCTGAAGACGTCTTGCAAACTGTGTTAGTAGAGATAGAGGGTATCCTGAATAGCAAGCCACTAGGCTACGTTTCGTCTGATGTAGCTGATATAGACCCAGTCAACCCCAATTTCCTCCTCATGGGGCGGCGGGATGCCGCGTTACCCCAAGTGATCTACACTCCAGAACCATTGTCTAAGCGTCGATGGCGTCATGCTCAGACTATAGCTGATCACTTCTGGGTGTACTATACCAGACATTACCTCCCTAACCTTCAACCACGTCTTAAATGGCAGCGTGAGACTCAGGATCTGACTGAGGGTACTGCGGTGATGGTGGTGGACTCACAACTGCCTCGTGCTCACTGGCCCATTGGTAGGATTGAGAGTCTGGTGCCCAGCGAGGATGGTCACTTTAGGTCAGCAAAGGTCAGGATAAAGGATCGCCTGTATCTTCGACCTGTGGCTAAGCTAGTTCCACTCCCAGCACTCCCGGACGATGATGATACAGATGTTAAGAACTAAGAAATTTAAATCTTCTACATATTAGCTATGCTAATCTGGGGGCAGCTGTACTAAATTCCTTATATATATCTTCATATGGGTAGCATTTCTATGTGTATTACGTAGTTGTGCACGTACTGCGCGCTGACGGCAGTTCTGTCATCGCGTCTTTGTTTACTTTCAGTTTCATTTCTGCCGCCGTCTTCTACCAGTGGTAAATGTGCGTGCATGAATGTAAGTTTATTCATCTTTGTATTTATCTGTTATGTCGCGATATATTAACCCTTTCATGTCGTGACAGTATATCTGATCGTTATGACTCTGTTCATATCGTGATTTAATGTGTTTGAGGCGAGTGATGCACAGTGTAATGCATGTGTATATGTTTAGCGCAATTTAACGTGCTGTAGACAATATTAACGTGTATAAATTATGTATACTGAGGTAAATGTTTATGTTACTGTATGCAGACAGATACTGATATATATTTTATTTGTTTATTGCAGACTAAACCACATTTTATCACTTCTGTTGCCTAATGGCTGTATGTTTGACATGTAAATGGTCATCCTGACGAAATATAAACCAGTCAAACGATCTTCTGTCTCCTGTCACACTTCTTACCGGAGTTCCGTAGTGGACTGGCACTCCACCTAACTTCAGAAAATAGTAGTCCTTTACAGTATTCATGCATATGCCTTTAGTTTTATTTTTGATAAAATAACGTATGACGTATGTTTCAACCATTCAGAAAGCTGCAAGACATTACATTTGCACTGAACTATTTCCCTTTTCCACGTAGATTATAACCGACATCTGTAGCTTGTCAGATGCAATTAAATGGATGGAAATAAAATGCCCTATCACAATGCGTAATGACGCACAATGGCTGATCTTGCGCTCTTAGATGTGGCAAATGGAAGGATTCGGAGTGAACGCATCTTCACACAGCAAGAAGACTTGCTGGCAAACGAGGACACACTCTGGTGATGGAGCGCTAGACGCTTTTTTGCCTCGACTTTGATGTCCGATCATTTCTTTTTTATTTCAGCCATGGTCCGAGGTTGTGAGGCTACAGTATTTACGGCGTCTGCAACCTTTTGCCACTCAAGTGCCTTTTTGGCATTAGTAATGCCCACACTGTGCCCTCCAAAACAAAATTATCCTCTTTTCAACCTTGCCAACGATAACTTCTACTTTGAGTGAAGTTAAGTTTTTTTTATTTCCTCTCTGTGTTTGCCATGATTTTGCAATCGATGAATATTAACTTGTGGGCGTTTCACAGACTATTTATGGGCAACTATGGGCGTGACATGAAGCCGCAAAAGCTGCGCTACATTTAGAATTGATTGTGATTTATTAAGGGAAAACTGCGTAGGATGTGCGTGCGCACGGTTTTATAAATCCGAATATTTCTGTGCGTACGCACGTCCTATGTTTCATCCGTACGCCACTTCTGACGCAAATCCTTCGCAAAGTTTTATAAATGAGGCCCCTGGCCGGAATGACGTTGTGTGAAACCTGCAAAGAGTCACACGCAGACTCCACCCCCAACCCTGCCCACAACAGGTGTCACCGTGGGAAAAATAACATTCTGTTAGGCCTCCCCATATAGAGAATGCGACTGCTCTCTTCACTGGCAGAGTTAGAAATGACCGCTCAAGGAGTGTGTTCTGTCTCAAACAGACCACACCCACTAACACTCCCCTCTCAAAGCTGAGAGGTTCATTCAAATTTAAGGGCGGTACGTAAAAAATGACGCTCGTGATGACATCATCACGAGGGGGATTCCCCCTCCTCTCCTTGTAAATCGGTTCAACATTTATAATAGATGTAGTAAATAAACTTTTTGTTTTCCATCTTCTAAAGATCGCAGATAAAGTTGGCCTATATTTAAAACTTTAGACCATATAGTTTTAAGGCCATCTCAACTATCAGACGAAACCCTACACACACACACATTCTCTCCCACACTCTCACACACACGTGCGCATAAACACACACATGCGCACACGTATGCCTTCGTGACTGAGTAGGCCTAGCTCCGCGGGTATTCTATTTTATGTCTTTAGTACGATAATTCGTTTTTTATTAAGCGGATATCTCAACAAACACGTTTTCGTACAATCACGATGTTGAATTCACGCTGTAATAAAGGGTGTTTCCTTTAAAAACTGAAGCGGGAAAATTTGTTTTAAACACGTCGAACAAAGCTTTAAAAGAAGCGGAATGCATTCATACTTTTATCAGTGAAGGAGTGAGGACACTAACTTACTAGGACTAGAGTCCTAATCTACATCATGTCTTCAAATCATCGTGAAGGAGAAGAGCAGAGCTGCCAACTTTCATGCTTTCGCCGTGTGACACACGGTTTTGCCTGTTTTCACACGCACTCACGCCACACATCCAATGTCTCACGCAAAAAACAAAAACAAAAACAAATCCGATCTTCGCCTGAGACTCGTTCGTTCTTTTCAAACTCCCCGGCAGTATGGCGCTGCTGAGCGCCACTGAACCTTATGCGCTGCTGTCCATAGAAATGTATAAGTAGATGCCTCATTAGTGACTGTTTCTATAGGCCGCTATACGTTTTCAAACGGTCAAAGTCGGTCATGAACACACTTTGTGAACATTCAAACGTTGTCTGTGGTGTGTAACCATAGTTACACGCATGGATGTATGATTATCTATATCTGCAATAGACTGAAGCAGAGGATTTTATAGGATTTAGTTTACCATTAATGGTAGATAATTCTGCATATGCTAAAAAAATTAATTAAAGATCTTAACATTATTTTAACATCGTTAATATTATCATCAGAGGACCCTACAGACTCATTGCTCAGCTATGAATGAAAACAGTGAACTCATTATTATATTATAAACAAGTTCATTGGAAATAAATCATAAACCAATCAGCCATCAAAATAAATAAATTATAAAATGAGTAATAAAATAGCTTATGAATAAACATCAATATAGACAATTTATTCAAACCAAGTTTTAAGTATGCCTAATCATTATAGGTATTATTTGAAAGCTTAAATTCTCAAAAATCACCCTGTTTTGCAATTATTTTATAAAAAAACATCACATAAATGGAAGCTTTAGCATAAGTTCTGCCGGGAAGACTTAATTGTCATGTCACTTTAACTTTATCTATCCAATCACATTCCAATACCTGGGTATAAAAGATCGGTACTTACGCATGTCTGAGTTTGCAGATGATGACGCTCCAATTCACCGCCATCCTCCCCCACCACCTCCAAGTCAAATCCTTCCCTACATCCACCCCACCACCACCAGGATGGTCCCTTCCATACCTCACGGGGGGGTCGGCTGCACCTCTGCCTTCGTCTTCAGGCAGGATATGCAGAGTCCGGACCCTCAGATTGCGAGCTACGGACGGGGCCTATGCCCCTTTACTTTATTGCTTGCTGGGTGGGTTAATAAATGGATAATTGTCACCGTATTTATTCTCCCGAGTCTTTCTGGCAGAACTGAATTTAAACATTTTTTAAGAACAGGGAAAATGTTAAATTAGGAGTCAAAATGATAACTTGTACATTTATTTAAAATATGGTTATATATAATAATCTAGATACATTATTATTCTACATTATTTGAATGCACATAGCTTATCAATCCAACAGTTAACAACCATTTACAACACTAAAAATAGGGGTTTTGCATTTGTCTGAATTCGGCAGCAGACTCCCTGAAAGAAAAAGCAGAAATATGTTGGTTTCTCTTCTTTAACTACTCTTAAACTTTGTTTCATGAGTTTGTGTGCCCATATAATCTTGGTAAAAGTGGTAAACGGATTTGGCGTGCTGTCTGCTATAGAGGGGCTCGGAGAGGATATTCTACCCGAGCTCCGATTGCCCCCCTATAACAGGAAAAATTGTTCAAAAGGGAGGAGCCGGGGAGGAGGAGGGATGCTGCAAGAACTAACAATGGGAAGAGGTAAGCTGCTGGTTTTATACCTTGGAATTAATTGGAAGATTAGATGGGCGTACTTCCTCACGAAATTACGTTTAGTAACTTCACTTCATGAGTTTGTGTGCCCATATAATCTTGGTAAAAGTGGTAAACGGATTTGGCGTGCTGTCTGCTATAGAGGGGCTCGGAGAGGATATTCTACCCGAGCTCCGATTGCCCCCCAAAAACATAAATGCATAAATAGACAGCAAGCCAGAATTATGGGAATTGGAACAGCTCATGATTACTTAAGGAATCTGCATAAATATTTCAATAGTCTATAAGACCCCCCCAAAATTGGAGAACAGAAGGAATGGGGGACTGCACTGCAGCAGCAGGATTTAAGTAGGCAGGTCACTGCTGTGGCGGCTTTAAAACAGGTACTACGGTGGCAGCATGGATTGAGTGGGGCACTGCAGTATCAGTATCAAATTGGTGGAGAACTGCAGCGCAATACCAGGCGGAGCACTGCAGTAGTAGTATCAAATTGGCGGGGCACGGCCGCAGCAGAATCAGACGTAGCAGTGCGGCAGCAGCATCAAATTGGCGGAGCACTGCAGCGGCAGTATCAAATTGGCAGAGTCTCAAATTGGCCGGCACTGCAGCGGCAGTCTCAAGCGAAGCACTGCAGCAGCAGTCTCAAATTGGTGGGGCACTGCAGCGGCAGTCTCAAATTGGTGGGGCACTGCAGCGGCAGTCTCAAATTGGTGGGGCACTGCAGCGGCAGTCTCAAATTGGTGGGGCACTGCAGCGGCAGTCTCAAATTGGTGGGGCACTGCAGCGGCAGTATCAAGTGAAGCCAAACACTGCAGCGGCAGTCTCAAATTGGCGGGCACTGCAGCAGCAGCAGTATCAAGTAAAGCCAAACACTGCAGCGGCAGTCTCAAATTGGCAGGCACTGCAGCAGCAGCATCAAGTAAAGCCAAACGCTGCAGCGACAGTCTCAAATTGGCGGGCACTGCAGCAGCAGTATCAAGTAAAGCCAAACGCTGCAGCGGCAGTCTCGAATTGGCGGGCACTGCAGCAGCAGTATCAAGTAAAGCCAAACACTGCAGCGGCAGTCTCAAATTGGCGGGCACTGCAGCAGCAGCAGCATCAAGTAAAGCCAAACACTGCAGCGGCAGTCTCAAATTGGCGGGCACTGCAGCAGCAGTATCAAGTAAAGCCAAACGCTGCAGCGGCAGTCTCGAATTGGCGGGCACTGCAGCAGCAGTATCAAGTAAAGCCAAACACTGCAGCGGCAGTCTCAAATTGGCGGGCACTGCAGCAGCAGTATCAAGTAAAGCCAAACACTGCAGCGGCAGTCTCAAATTGGCAGGCACTGCAGCAGCAGTATCAAGTAAAGCCAAACACTGCAGCGGCAGTCTCGAATTGGCGGGCACTGCAGCAGCAGTATCAAGTAAAGCCAAACACTGCAGCGGCAGTCTCGAATTGGCGGGCACTGCAGCAGCAGTATCAAGTAAAGCCAAACACTGCAGCGGCAGTCTCAAATTGGCAGGCATTGCAGCAGCAGTATCAAGTAAAGCCAAACACTGCAGCAGCAGTCTCAAATTGGCGGGCACTGCAGCAGCAGTATCAAGCAAAGCATTGCAGTGGCAGTCTCAAATTGGCAGGCACTGCAGCATCAAGCGGAGCAGGGCAGCATCAAGCGGAGCACGGCAGCCTCAAGCAAAACACTGCAGCGGCAGCATCAAGCAGAGCACGGCAGCCTCAAGCGGAGCACTGCAGCATCAAGCGAAAACCCTGCAGCAGCGGTATCAAGTAAAGCAAAACCCTGCAGCATCAAATTAGCGGAGCACTGCAGCAGCGGTATCAAATTGGTGGAGTACTGCAGCGGCAGTATCAAATTGGCGGAGCACTGCAGCATCAAGCGGAGCACTGCAGCATCAAGCGAAAACCCTGCAGCAGCGGTATCAAGTAAAGCAAAACCCTGCAGCATCAAATTAGCGGAGCACTGCAGCAGCGGTATCAATTGGTGGAGTACTGCAGCGGCAGTATCAAATTGGAGGAGCACTGCAGCACCAAGCGGATCACTGCAGCCTCAAGCAAAGCACAACACTGCAGCAGCGGTATCAAATTGGTTGAGTACTGCAGCGGCAGTATCAAATTGGTGGAGCACTGCAGCGGCAGTATCAAATTGGTGGAGCACTGCGGCAGCAGTATCAAATGGTGGAGCACTGCAGCACCAAGCGGAGCACTGCAGCCTCAAGCAAAGCACAACACTGCAGCAGCGGTATCAAATTGGTGGAGTACTGCAGCGGCAGTATCAAATTGGCGGAGCACTGCAGCATCAAGCGGAGCACAAGACTGCAGCAGCGGTATCAAATTGGTGGAGCACTGCAGCGCAGTATCAAGTAAAGCCAAACACTACAGCAGCAGTATCAAATTGGTGGAGCACTGCAGCGGCAGTATCAAATTGGTGGAGCACTGCAGCAGCAGTATCAAAAGGTGGAGCACTGCGGCAGCAGTATCAAATTGGTGGAGCACTGCAGCAGCAGTATCAAAAGGTGGAGCACTGCGGCAGCAGTATCAAATTGGTGGAGCACTGCAGCGGCAATATCAAATTTGCGAGGCACTGCAGCAGCAGTATCAATTGGTGGAGCACTGCAGCAGCAATATCAAATTTGCGAGGCACTGCAGCAGCAGTATCAAATGGTGGAGCACTGCAGAGGCAATATCAAATTTGTGAGGCACTGCGGCAGCAGTATCAAATTGGTGGAGCACTGCAGCGGCAATATCAAATTTGCGAGGCACTGCGGCAGCAGTATCAAAATAAAGCCAAACCCTGCAGCAGCATCAAATTTATGAGCACTGCGGCAGCATCGAATCCAGAGAGGTTTGCAGGCATCGGTTGGATTGAGTTTCGTGGGGAAACCATCTTAAGAGTAGAGAGTTAGGTGGCTTGTTTGATGGGGCTGAGGTCGGAACGAATGTAAGTTTGAAAGGCATCTGAGGACCACCAACCCAGAAGTTTAATTTGATGGTCTGGCAGTCCTTTTGGCTGCGATGGTAGCTGCTCCTATGTGGAAGGAGTGAGATGAATACAAGTGAGCTTGGATACCAGAGTGGGTGAGGATGTGTTTAAGCTTTTTATGAAACCAATGCCTGATGACAGGAAGGTTGTTCTCATCAATGAACAGCGGGTCGAGCTGAGAAGAGATCTGAACCTCCCTGTGTGCAAGGGAGAAAGAAAGATATTGATATGGCTGAATGGGTGTCAGGAGATTGAAGATATGGATGAAATGGCCGTTTTTAATAAATGATCAGTTTTGCTGCATTGATGAGGAAACGGATGGTGTCCTCGTTTAAAACTTGGAGATCGGAGATGGTTGGATGGATGATTAGAAAAATTGAATGCCGCTGAGATAGACTTTGATGGTACTAGGTTGGACGGACTTAATCTGGTTGCGATATGAGATGAATGAAGAATTTGAAAGGAGGAAAAAAGTTGGAAAAAACTGGTTGTAGGAGGAATGGAATTGTTTCAACTCTCCAAGCTGTCCAGTAGGATTGCAGTGTTCTGGCTTAAAATATTGAATCCAGACATGAGGTGTTACAGTTACTGGAATAACAATTCTGAATAGGGAGGAACTGGGTCCGCCTCCAGGGCTAATGCTCTGGCAACCCCACGCTTGGATCAGCTCCAACGGCGGCAGAAAAAGGAAAGAGAGGGGGTGGCAGGACCGTTTGCGGAGGCAGCCTCACGCTTAGGTCTGTGCCGATAACAGAGGAGAAATTAATGAGAGGGGGGAATGGAAAGGGGGGCATGACCGTTTGCGGAGGCAGCCTCACGCTTGGGTCTGTGCCGATAGCAGAGGAGAAATTAATGAGAGGGGGGAAGGGAAAGGGGGACATGACCGTTTGCGGAGGCAGCCTCACGCTTGGGTCTGTGCCGATAGCAGAGGAGAAATTAATGAGAGGGGGGAAGGGAAAGGGGAACATGACCGTTTGCGGAGGCAGCCTCACGCTTGGGTCTGTGCCGATAGCAGAGGAGAAATTAATGAGAGGGGGGAAGGGAAAGGGGAACATGACCGTTTGCGGAGGCAGCCTCACGCTTGGGTCTGTGCCGATAGCAGAGGAGAAATTAATGAGAGGGGGAAAGGGAGGCATGACCGTTTGCGGAGGCAGCCTCACGCTTGGGTCTGCTCTGATAGCGGAGGAGAGAGGAATGGAAGAGGGGGGAGGGGGGTGGGGGGGAATGGGAGTAGTGGCATTTGCACCGGTAGCCTCAAATTTGTACTTATCCCATATAGCACACGTACGTCTGCAAGACGTCTGTTAATGATCACTCAATCTGGAAAGCATCTGCTGTTTACAAACATCTGATAGACGTCTTTAAGATGTCAGTTTTTCATACATTCTAAATCATAAACATCTTAAAGACATTGTTTAAACGTCTATTTGACATCTGACAGGAAACGTCCAATAGACGTATTGCAGATGAGCAAACACTCTAAAAATAAATAAATAAATAAATTAAAATAAATAAATAAATAAATACGTCTTCCAGATGTAAACACGCACATCAAATAGACTCCGAGATGTATGTGTGCTATCTGGGATTCCATTGCTAGATGGATTTAACTGAGAAGGAACAGAAATATTGTTAATGTGGACAGAAGAAGCTATACTCACCTGTGGGAGGAGGAAAGCTAACAGTCACTGTCGGAGAGCTGTGGAACTATTGCGAGCAGCCGCGGAACTAACGTCTGCGGCCGCGATAGACTGCCGGCCGGAATGAGCGGCGGACGAGGAAAGCTACGGCGGCGGCTGCTGCCGGCTGAAACTGAGGCGGACCGTATGGATCGTGCAGTTACTTGCGTTGATGTTTGCATGGTGCTGGGAGGACGCTGAATGCGGCGCGAGTTTTGTTGAGAGCGCACGAGCAGATCGAGAAGTTGCGTTTTTGAATTCCTCTGGGAGATATGGATACCCATGATGGATAACGCGTGCCTGAGCGCGATTGACGGACCATTTCTCGACAGGAGGTACGGAAGGGCTTGCTGCTGAAGAGGATTTACAATGATATTGATGATGACCTCGATGCATCACTACGAGGATCGACCGGGCCCTGTGATGATCTACGTTAGATTGAGGAGGAGAGAGGTGTTTTGCGCTGGGCTGTGGTGGAGCGGAGAGACCGGCGTTCTGGGTGATCAACAGGTGAAAATGAGCAGCGAAGTCAGTCATGCAGATTAGGACGGGCCAAATGCTGCAAGAACTAACAATGGGAAGAGGTAAGCTGCTGGTTTTATACCTTGGAATTAATTGGAAGATTAGATGGGCGTACTTCCTCACGAAATTACGTTTAGTAACTTCACTTAATTTAAGCACTTTCTAAGACCAATGTTTGTTTTCACATAATTACCAGTCCTTGAATACTGTGTCTGAAATTCAAGAACCGCGAACCATGTGTTTTTAGGTGAAGAGATTTTTTGAGAGGTGTCAACATTCAATGTTTATTGGAATAAATAAAATAAGAAATAAAGAATTTAAGTTAAGTTTTAATAGTTTGAGAAGGTTTGATCAAATTGACATTTTAGTGCAACTTTACAGTTATCTATGTTGTGGGGTTGTATGAAGCATCAACACAAATTAATTTGTGTATTTTACACTTAAAACAATTACAACTGAATCACATCTGACTATTGTACTGAATGCTACACATTCATTAAAGTTTGAGGTTGTTAAACAAAGGTACAACTCTGGTGTCTCAAAGCTAAAAGGATCACGTTAACAGCAGAGAACGCTGAAATAGTGACATTAGAGAGCCTCACTGCCCTCGTGCGAGGTTATGTTGAGACGGGCGGCAAATTACATCAGTCACCACAAACACACACCATTATTTGCAGCAAGCGTCGGCTGACCTTATCTAACAGATCACATCTGAAAAAAATTGTAGTGGTGTATGACAAGCGTGTACTTCAACCAGACTTTACAACTCTGCCTTACGAATTCTAGTCATATTTTGAAAATATGTGTGAAACAGATGTGTTCGACTCGATGTTAAATCACCCATTCTCCGCTGTTGTTAGCGGCCCGTCCAACAGCAGCAAGACTTTTTTTGTGAAGACTCTAATGTAACGATTATGGCGCAGACATTGAATGAATCTTACAAATGATTCATTAGATGAACAATCCCCTTCACAAAGCCCTAATTCAGCTCCAGACCCCAGGAAATCGATAATTTTGTCACGAGGCTCCTTGCTGCCTCAGGCTACCACGTCTACATCACAATTACGTGATTTCCTATGGACTTTTGACCAAAACTTCACAAAGAAGACAAAAGACTCGTTGTGATCGCAAGACAAAGAAACAAACAGGTCTCTGTCCTTTTCAAGGACTGCTAAATGAACTCCAAGTGACACAGTTTAAAACTGCAAACTTCCAGAAAATGTTCCAGAGAATGTATAAGAGTATGATTATTGGACTTTCATTCAAATAGCCTTCGACATAGTTTGTTAGCGTGTTTACAACTGATGCACGGGACTATTATGCATGTATATCATTCCCAGAGTCATGCAATTATGTAACTATTGAATGAGTGGATGAAAAGACACCGTTTTTGATACCGTGGTGCTCGTATTGACATGATTAAGCAGATGAGCTGAATTAAATCTTTATAGAATCGATCATGTCCTCATAGTAAGAAATTCGGTCTAACTTTACTCTCTGCTTAAGAGCAGGAAATTAAATGACTATAGATAATCCAATTTTATGGGAGGGGTGGAGGCACAGTCACCCCTGAACCCTAATTGGCCAGAATCCATCCAGGGGATGGGAAAATTTCTGAGTTTAACCTCTGGATCATAGAGGAAGAGTGCAGAGTGTGTTGTTCGCGAGACGTTCACCGCTGGGTGTTCACGCGTGTTCACGTTGGTGTTCACGGAGTGTTCACGCTCTGTTCATTGTTCAGTCAAGAGCTGTCCGCAGCTCGGTTCCGGCAAAGCGACGATCCGGCGATCGTGGCAGACCATCAGAGAAAATGGGTTAACAGATTTCATTCAGGCCATCTGCTCTTCTCTCACTTTCCTTTCTTTTACTTAAAGTTTATTTTCTTTCCATAAGTCTCGGGTTCTGTTAAGTTCGCCGCAAAGTTACTCAACGAGTTTCCAACAGCGTGCCTCAACTTCCAGCAACGCCACAAGACTCTCATCCAGCCGCCAAACACGCCACGTGATTGGCTTCCCAAGACGTCAATCAAAGACACGACCAGACCTTCAGCGAATCAAAGACCCGAGGGAACCCCCTCTCCAGCCAGGAGGAAAAGGGCAGCCCTTGTCAGACGGCACACGTGAGACAAACGCAAATAATACCTCTAGATTTCAAGCTGAAATGGTGCATTAGATCAAATGTAATAACCCCGCCTAAGAAACGATAGGAGGATGAATTACTGATCAATGGTTTCTTCAGGTCATGTGTCATAAATGTACATTGCTTGGGATTTCATAATTTCTCTCTTAATTCTTTCCTCACTTTCTTCCTTTCTGCAACGTATGAATGTGCGAGTGCGTGTGTTTATGTTAGATATTAGTTTGATGTGTTAGAGTAATCAATAAAGTTTCGTTTGTAGTCAAAGATAACTGTTCTTGTGTTATGTGCTTATGAATTTAATGTCTTGAACTGTCGATCTAAGTTACCTGGCTGTTAAATAGTGTTTCACTATTGTACGGATATTAATATCCGCTGCAGAGTTGATATTTACGGCCCGTTCAAATGAACGCTGGAAGAGTCATTTGCTCGGCTGTACATTAGACTCGCAAAATTCCCTATGAATTCATTAATTCATACATTTGAGCTACATAGACTTGTTTCCCTTTAACAGACTCCCCTTTAAGTTCTCACATATCGGTGGACGAATAAGTTAAGGTGTAAACATTAATTCTGAATTATTTATAAATTATAGCGTAATTCGAGTCTCTTTCATTTTAATTCAAATTCCCCGTTGAGTTATTATTTAATCTGACTCATTGTCGCTACACTAATGTATAATTCAGACAAAATGTGTTCTGTCAAGTTTGACAATATTGTGTACGTGTATACATCCTGGCAGCCAATGTATGATGAAATGTTACATGGTTTTGATATTAATTTTAATATCTATTACCAAAGACATTGGTCGACGGATCGTTATTTCCTTCTGGTAAAAGATCGCTTCTCGTGCTGGATGATGTTATGACTTTAGCTGCTTCTAACGCCGAAGTCGAAAAGATTTTTACACAATACATCCACCACAACAAGATTAGCTGTTTGTTATTAATACAGAATCTGTTATTGCAGGGTAAATCTACCAGAACGACAGGTCTTAATACAAATTATTTAATAATATTTAAAAACCCCTGTGATAAACAGCAGATTGGTATTTTAGGGAGGCAGATGTATCCGGGGAATACAAAGTTTTTTATCGAAGCGTACCAGGATGCAACCGAACGTCCTTACAGCTACTTATTAATAGATTATAAACCACAGACCCCTGAAAGATTTAGCCTCAGAACGGATTTACTGTCAGACTGTCAGTAGGTGGTGTACGTTCAAAAGTAACAATGAGCGGGAGGCTTTCCAGAAATCTCTACCTCTAAAGTTATTATACAAGAACTCGCCCAAGCAGCGACGTGTTATTCTTCAGTCTTCCCCCGATGAGTTAATATTGGCTCTATGTGAAGTAGCTCTCAATATTCTTCATGGGAAGATCCCTCTAACTGCGAAACAGCACGGGGCTTTAAAAAAAAGGAAAAAGGAAATAAAGTATGTTGCTAATAAAAATGATTAATATAAGCAGGAAGAGGCGTATGATTAACCAAAAAGGCGGTTTTCTACTTCCCCTTCTCGGTGTAACACTTCCTTTCATAACTAGTCTAATAACTAGAAACTGAATCTGAAGAGAAAAATGCAACATACCGAGAAATTATATCTTGTGCCAAAACATCAGCTGGATAAACTAAGAAGCACACCGTCTCGTGAGAATATCCATATGGTTGTGGAGAATGATTTGGATTCATCAATTAGAGAAATATTACAGAGGGATGATTTGAACACTTACGAAAAATCCAAACTCTACACTAATGTTCTACAATGATTCTTAAGTGTGGGAAAACACGGCGATATGGAAAGTAACACTCTAACTCTTACACTACCGGAACATGAGACACCTGTCGCCTCGCACATCCCTGATGTTAGGAATAATGACGTCAGTGATGATGCAATCGTGTCAGAAGTTTTAAGCAATATTCCTCAGAGAAGCTTAAAAAATGTAAAATATATTATGGATAAAATGTCCAAAGCCAAACACTTGTCTTCATGGACAGTTGACGGGGAATTTGTTCATAAAGGCAAAATCATTCCCGGCTCCCATATATTTGATCTGATAAAGGGCATAACATCACCCAGATGATACATGACAACCGACGCCCTGCAGGCTGGCATGAGTTTCTGGATGCATTTGCGGCATTAAAGATTCCTTATTCGACTATAACCAATCACAATGTAAGACGAATGATTGAATCACTTAAAAGAAAAACACACAGGGATGACTTTGGTACTATACCTAAGTCTTTGAAAAAACACCACACGCACACACGCACACGCCTCCGATGAAAACGTATTTAATCCACCCATGCTAGATGGAAAACAATGGTTGGATTTTTAACAATTATATGTAATGACATAGCTTTGTGGAGTTTTTTACAAAATATCATCATGCATGTTATTGTACAACATATTGTGTATAACCTGTATGTGATGTATATTGTTTCATTGTTTTTGATGTCAAATAAAAGAAGGAAAACTAAATTATGCATCTGTTTATGACTGGTTAATTCATTTCATATACATATTCTTTATTTATTCATTACACAGGAATTAATAAGACTGGAACATTTCACCAGACTGTACACATTGGATACATTTAAATCTTTTACTATCGCAAACAGTGGGTCTCAATGTTTTCACAAAAAGAGAGACCATAGCATCATTTCTTAATAGACTTTCGTTATGGTAAAATTCCATTATATTTTCATACTCAACACCTCGTGAAATATGATATAGAAAAAATAAACAATGTTCCCCACAGGTGACTGATGTAAAATCTTGGACTTGTCTGATAGAATGATGAACTTGTGTAGAATTGTTTTTTAGAAAGTCGCTAATGGATGAAGGAAAAAAATCTGAATCCGGAGGATTCCCGAAGCTGTCAAAAAAACAAGCGAGTCCGTTTCGATCTATGTACATAGCTAACCAGTGGTGTCCCGGTTCATCCGATGGATCCGTATTACAAATTAAAAGAGCCGGTACATTTTTCAAAGTTTCTTTGGGGAGATGATCGGAAGGGAGTACTCCTAAAAAATTTACATCACACGCTATGTTATCCATAATTTCCGTCAGCTCCACCGTATTCATTTCAATCCCTTTAATAGTGCTCTCCAAGCACCTGTCTCCGATGTGATATTTCCAGGAGAGAATCGTACGTAGCATAAATTAGGATATTTACGGTGTGTTGTAGAGGCTCTCTAAAACGTGCTTCTAATCTAATATTTCCTGATTTAATCAGCGACACATGACCCCCACATTCGTCATCTGGTGTCAGGTTGAAGGCATAAAGTGTGTAGCCATTGAGAAAGTCTTCCCTGTCTATACCCAATGACTGGTTCTTGAGATGTCTTCCAGTTGCGGAAACCAGTTGATAAAATTCTCTAACAGCATTTCCTAAATTAAATTGGGGCTGAAACGGGCGTGTCGGGATGTGAAGGCCGTCAGAGGTGAGATTTAAATATTCTAAATGAAAGTGCTTAAAGGCAAATGGGTTTTTATTAGGGGTGGCACGGTACATGAAAAAAAAGAACCGTTCGGTTCGCTTGTCTCGGTTCGGAGCGTGTGCGTCGCACGGTTTCGACGCATTCGCAATGTATCCTCGTGCCCCTATGTTACCTCAGACAGTGGGTGTCCTTTTCACGTGAAATAAGAGGTGTGTGTGTGTGTGTGTGTGTGTGTGGACATACAGAAAAATAAAGTAAAAGTGGAGTGCTGCAGGTCACGTCACGTGTAGAAATGCAAGTGGGAGAGATAAGGAAGGCTGCCCGGAGTTGGAGGATGCGCCAGCGACGTATAGCTGGCAGGGCAGATGCAGTGCGTATGCAGATGCAGTGCGCGCACGTGCATTCACACACTGGCAGTGTTTGTCTCGCGCAGCTGAACCGCGGCTCGTGTATTGCAAATACAGACAAATATTGTCCATTCTGTCACATTTTCCGGTGTTCTCCTCCGACCCCTGTCTGTCTCATGCTTTGATTTATGATGGGCAGCATATATCTGCTGCAGATGCGACCGTGTTCTCCCCTGTCTCATACACACATGCATATAACATGCTGTATATAAGTAGTTCACATGAGAACTTTTAAATGTTACATTTAAGATGCTTCTGGTTTTAATAATTTAAACATGCCTTTGAAGTTTGGGCAAAAACTTCTGGCAGTGTTGTGTTTTTGTGTATTTTTTTTTTCTTTTCACAGCGCTAGATGTCATATGGTGATTGTGAAACACACGGAACACTTCATGGTGAAATTTGTTAATCAGGTCAGCTGAATTAAAGCCACAGTGCATTGTTCTGACCAAAATTGACATGATTAACATGAAAAATGTTACGCCAATGTGTCGGACTCTGTAGACAGCCAGTTAAGAAACAACTTCTACATGATATAACAATTTTTTAATACTGTATCCTAATTGTGGATGATTAAGCTATATATCATATGCTGAAGTAAATTTCTTGAGTGTTAACGATAAAAAAACAACAACAACAACCGTGACCCTAAAACCGTGATACGAACCGAACCGTGGGTTTTGTGAACTGTGCCACCCCTAGTTTTTATCGTATGCACCTGTGAAGGCAGAATTATCATGCCTGGAAACTCGTTCTAAGGACACTCCGGTCCGTAGAAAACTGAGGTTCGACCACGGGGTGAGAGTCTGTAAGCAGGCCTGAGTCACTCATACCCGGAGCGTGCCAGACCGCCATGCCCATCTCGGGACTCGATCGCATAGCCAATGCTGAAGCGGTCTCATATGTAGCAATCCGAGTGGCGTCACCGCGGCTGCAGATGCCATATGCCCCAGGAGCCTCTGAAATACTTTCAGTGGGACCGCACTCTCGCTCTCGATTTGACGAAGGCAAGTCGGCAGAGACTGCGCGCACTCGCTCGAAAGCTGCACGCACATGGTGACCGAGTCGATATCCATACGGAGAAAAGAGATCCTCTGCACGGGGCAAAGTTTGCTCTTCTCCCAGTTGACCCGAAGGCCCAGACGGGCTAAGTGCTGGAGCACTAGGTCTCTGTGTTTGCAAACCTGTGCTCGAGAGTGACTCATTATGAGCCAGTCGTCGAGGTAGTTCAGGATGCGAACCCCGTGCTGCTGAAGGGGCGCAAGGGCTGCCTCGGCAATCTTCGTAAAGACGCGAGGGGACAGAGATAGCCCGAATGGGAGGACCGCGTACTGATATGCCCGCCCCTCGAAAGCAAACCGTAGGAACGGTCTGTATCGAGGTAGGATGAGAACCCGTAGTTCATCTCGGCTGGAGGGACAGGCTCGATCGCACCCTTCACCAGTAGGGTGGCAATCTACGTACGCATGACGGGGGCACTGGCCCCGATCATAGTGTAGCGGACTCCCCGGAAGCAGGGAGGAACCTGTGCAAACTGAATCGCGTAGCCGCGCCTTACGGTCTTCGCGACCCAGCGGGACCGACCTGGAAGCTGAAGCCAGCCTCCCAGGAACTGCACCAGCGGGGTCATTCGGACTACAGACGTACCCAGGGTGGGGCAGCGAGGCAGCGTTACCGGCCCGGACATGGGAGGCTGTTGGGCGTCCCGGTGCGGGGGCACGGTTAACTGCTGCGTCCTGACAGAGGAGACCAGGGAAGGACGCACGTTCTGTGTGTCACGCTCTGCGGACACAGTTGCATCGCAACAGATCGTTCGACTGGGGGGACCCCAGTGTACCCATTGGCCGCGGCCCCATCAAGGGTAGAGAAGGCGGAGGAAGACAACGGGGACTTCCAGGACCGCGCAACTTCCTCATGCAGCTCGGGAAAGAAAGGTATTGGGGGCGGGGACTGACGGGTGTCAGCGCGCGCTCCCAAAAACCAATCGTCGAGCCTGCGAGCGCTCGGGACAGGGCAGAGGGTTCCACTCCATCCCGAGACTCGAGCATGGCTGTCAGCTCTGGGTCCGACTCGGGCAATGCTGGAACGCCCGAGGGCGGCAACACAGCCGAGTCATCATCTTCAGAGGAAACGAGATGCGCGGGGGGGCCGGAGCAGGCCCCGCGATCTGCGTCTTAACACTCTCGGGTTGCAGTGTGCTAGAGGGGGGTGAGGCCCGAGGCATGAGCGTCGGGGCTTTGTTCCACACCGTCACCCTCAGGTCACCCTGACCACCAGCCGAAGTAATGGCTCTCGGGGAGTCAGTAGATCGGGGTGTGGTAGAGGGGACTCTCACTTCTTTACGAAGTTCATCAAGTCTCGACCGCAACACCGCGATGGTCATGTTCCCGCAGTGGGAACATGACGCATCCACAAACGCTGCCTGGGCATGCTGAAAGCCCAAACATACCAGGCAGTGATTGTGCCCATCAAAGGAAGAAAGCGACCGGCCACACCCAGAAGTACACGGACGAGACATCCTGAAAAGGACGCGTCACGTGTAAGCTCTTTTAGGAGAGGAAGCTTCGCAGAGAACTCCGAAGCGCCCAGGGACCACACACCAGCTGTCTAGCAGACCACTGCGCAGATCAGCAGGCAGGCAGTATGCGATCACTGGAACGCGCCGTAACACCAACGCCTCTGGAAAGCTGCTCGTCTCGAAGGCTGACAAAGACTCAGTTTTCAGGCTTGAAGGAGTGAACAGATCCTCTTGGCTCCAAAGCAGAAACATAATGCGATGTTGCCAGCGTACTTCCTTATATACCCACGAGGTGGGGCGGAGTTACGCATGCATATTCCGCATGCCCATGGCATTGGCACTGCCATTGGGCGCTGTTAAATTCTCGATGGTAATAGGCTTCTAAGCGAAACCCCCATTCGTTAGTCACTAACGTACGTAGTGACTGAACGAAAGGGAACAAATGTTTTTTCACCGGTCTAAAGTGTAGCTTCGTCACAACTTTTCCGTAGGTGAATCACACGTCTTTATTTTGATTGTCTTTAATCTCAATTTCAATATCTTATATATAGTTTTTGTTAAGGCACACGTAATGAGATGTGTCGTATCTGATGCTGACTGCTTTGCTAGTGTTCGGTTCAATATGTACCGCCTCTGAATCTGAAACTACATTTCCTAAATTAAATTGGGGCTGAAACGGGCGTGTCGGGATGTGAAGGCCGTCAGAGGTGAGATTTAAATATTCTAAATGAAAGTGCTTAAAGGCAAATGGGTTTTTATTAGGGGTGGCACGGTACATGAAAAAAAAGAACCGTTCGGTTCGCTTGTCTCGGTTCGGAGCGTGTGCGTCGCACGGTTTCGACGCATTCGCAATGTATCCTCGTGCCCCTATGTTACCTCAGACAGTGGGTGTCCTTTTCACGTGAAATAAGAGGTGTGTGTGTGTGTGTGTGTGTGGACATACAGAAAAATAAAGTAAAAGTGGAGTGCTGCAGGTCACGTCACGTGTAGAAATGCAAGTGGGAGAGATAAGGAAGGCTGCCCGGAGTTGGAGGATGCGCCAGCGACGTATAGCTGGCAGGGCAGATGCAGTGCGTATGCAGATGCAGTGCGCGCACGTGCATTCACACACTGGCAGTGTTTGTCTCGCGCAGCTGAACCGCGGCTCGTGTATTGCAAATACAGACAAATATTGTCCATTCTGTCACATTTTCCGGTGTTCTCCTCCGACCCCTGTCTGTCTCATGCTTTGATTTATGATGGGCAGCATATATCTGCTGCAGATGCGACCGTGTTCTCCCCTGTCTCATACACACATGCATATAACATGCTGTATATAAGTAGTTCACATGAGAACTTTTAAATGTTACATTTAAGATGCTTCTGGTTTTAATAATTTAAACATGCCTTTGAAGTTTGGGCAAAAACTTCTGGCAGTGTTGTGTTTTTGTGTATTTTTTTTTTCTTTTCACAGCGCTAGATGTCATATGGTGATTGTGAAACACACGGAACACTTCATGGTGAAATTTGTTAATCAGGTCAGCTGAATTAAAGCCACAGTGCATTGTTCTGACCAAAATTGACATGATTAACATGAAAAATGTTACGCCAATGTGTCGGACTCTGTAGACAGCCAGTTAAGAAACAACTTCTACATGATATAACAATTTTTTAATACTGTATCCTAATTGTGGATGATTAAGCTATATATCATATGCTGAAGTAAATTTCTTGAGTGTTAACGATAAAAAAACAACAACAACAACCGTGACCCTAAAACCGTGATACGAACCGAACCGTGGGTTTTGTGAACTGTGCCACCCCTAGTTTTTATCGTATGCACCTGTGAAGGCAGAATTATCATGCCTGGAAACTCGTTCTAAGGACACTCCGGTCCGTAGAAAACTGAGGTTCGACCACGGGGTGAGAGTCTGTAAGCAGGCCTGAGTCACTCATACCCGGAGCGTGCCAGACCGCCATGCCCATCTCGGGACTCGATCGCATAGCCAATGCTGAAGCGGTCTCATATGTAGCAATCCGAGTGGCGTCACCGCGGCTGCAGATGCCATATGCCCCAGGAGCCTCTGAAATACTTTCAGTGGGACCGCACTCTCGCTCTCGATTTGACGAAGGCAAGTCGGCAGAGACTGCGCGCACTCGCTCGAAAGCTGCACGCACATGGTGACCGAGTCGATATCCATACGGAGAAAAGAGATCCTCTGCACGGGGCAAAGTTTGCTCTTCTCCCAGTTGACCCGAAGGCCCAGACGGGCTAAGTGCTGGAGCACTAGGTCTCTGTGTTTGCAAACCTGTGCTCGAGAGTGACTCATTATGAGCCAGTCGTCGAGGTAGTTCAGGATGCGAACCCCGTGCTGCTGAAGGGGCGCAAGGGCTGCCTCGGCAATCTTCGTAAAGACGCGAGGGGACAGAGATAGCCCGAATGGGAGGACCGCGTACTGATATGCCCGCCCCTCGAAAGCAAACCGTAGGAACGGTCTGTATCGAGGTAGGATGAGAACCCGTAGTTCATCTCGGCTGGAGGGACAGGCTCGATCGCACCCTTCACCAGTAGGGTGGCAATCTACGTACGCATGACGGGGGCACTGGCCCCGATCATAGTGTAGCGGACTCCCCGGAAGCAGGGAGGAACCTGTGCAAACTGAATCGCGTAGCCGCGCCTTACGGTCTTCGCGACCCAGCGGGACCGACCTGGAAGCTGAAGCCAGCCTCCCAGGAACTGCACCAGCGGGGTCATTCGGACTACAGACGTACCCAGGGTGGGGCAGCGAGGCAGCGTTACCGGCCCGGACATGGGAGGCTGTTGGGCGTCCCGGTGCGGGGGCACGGTTAACTGCTGCGTCCTGACAGAGGAGACCAGGGAAGGACGCACGTTCCACTGGGGTCTGCTCTGCCAGGAGGCTGGCGACAGAGAGGGATGCGAGTGGCGGGACCCGGGGGTGGCGCGCACTGTCATCACCGATCTCTGGTGGCTCAGGGATGGGAGTGTTAATTCTTTCTTTAACCAACATAGGGTGCTGCTGACCTCGGGGCCAGCAGCTAAACAAAGGATTCTCCCCCGGCCCTCCACCGGGGGAAGGAGTGGTCCGGATACCATCTCCCTGAAAGAATTTCCAATCCCTGAGCCGTCCGTCTCAGGAGCGCCGCTTGGCCTGGCGTTTAGCGGGGCGCAGGGCGGGCTGAGCGGACTGGGACGCCTTCCTACGGCGACCTCCACGACCCGGCCCGGGTGAAGGAGGAGCTCGTCGAGGAGCCCCGGATCAACTCTACCCTCGTCCATGTCTCTGAGGATCCTGGCCTGGTAGACCTGAAGGATCGCCATGGCATGCAAAGAGGAGGCAGCCTGCCCCGCAGCTCTGTACGATTTCGCCACCAATGTAGATGTGAATCGACAGGCTTTGGAGGGGTGCTTAGGATCACCACGCCAAGTCGAAGTGCTCTGCGGACACAGTTGCATCGCAACAGATCGTTCGACTGGGGGGACCCCAGTGTACCCATTGGCCGCGGCCCCATCAAGGGTAGAGAAGGCGGAGGAAGACAACGGGGACTTCCAGGACCGCGCAACTTCCTCATGCAGCTCGGGAAAGAAAGGTATTGGGGGCGGGGACTGACGGGTGTCAGCGCGCGCTCCCAAAAACCAATCGTCGAGCCTGCGAGCGCTCGGGACAGGGCAGAGGGTTCCACTCCATCCCGAGACTCGAGCATGGCTGTCAGCTCTGGGTCCGACTCGGGCAATGCTGGAACGCCCGAGGGCGGCAACACAGCCGAGTCATCATCTTCAGAGGAAACGAGATGCGCGGGGGGGCCGGAGCAGGCCCCGCGATCTGCGTCTTAACACTCTCGGGTTGCAGTGTGCTAGAGGGGGGTGAGGCCCGAGGCATGAGCGTCGGGGCTTTGTTCCACACCGTCACCCTCAGGTCACCCTGACCACCAGCCGAAGTAATGGCTCTCGGGGAGTCAGTAGATCGGGGTGTGGTAGAGGGGACTCTCACTTCTTTACGAAGTTCATCAAGTCTCGACCGCAACACCGCGATGGTCATGTTCCCGCAGTGGGAACATGACGCATCCACAAACGCTGCCTGGGCATGCTGAAAGCCCAAACATACCAGGCAGTGATTGTGCCCATCAAAGGAAGAAAGCGACCGGCCACACCCAGAAGTACACGGACGAGACATCCTGAAAAGGACGCGTCACGTGTAAGCTCTTTTAGGAGAGGAAGCTTCGCAGAGAACTCCGAAGCGCCCAGGGACCACACACCAGCTGTCTAGCAGACCACTGCGCAGATCAGCAGGCAGGCAGTATGCGATCACTGGAACGCGCCGTAACACCAACGCCTCTGGAAAGCTGCTCGTCTCGAAGGCTGACAAAGACTCAGTTTTCAGGCTTGAAGGAGTGAACAGATCCTCTTGGCTCCAAAGCAGAAACATAATGCGATGTTGCCAGCGTACTTCCTTATATACCCACGAGGTGGGGCGGAGTTACGCATGCATATTCCGCATGCCCATGGCATTGGCACTGCCATTGGGCGCTGTTAAATTCTCGATGGTAATAGGCTTCTAAGCGAAACCCCCATTCGTTAGTCACTAACGTACGTAGTGACTGAACGAAAGGGAACAAATGTTTTTTCACCGGTCTAAAGTGTAGCTTCGTCACAACTTTTCCGTAGGTGAATCACACGTCTTTATTTTGATTGTCTTTAATCTCAATTTCAATATCTTATATATAGTTTTTGTTAAGGCACACGTAATGAGATGTGTCGTATCTGATGCTGACTGCTTTGCTAGTGTTCGGTTCAATATGTACCGCCTCTAATAAGGGAACATATGCATCCCCCACTGATTGATATTCTATTATATCTATGTATACAAATAATGTATAAAACCCTCCACTTATATCAGCCTGGTATGATGCGTATATGATGCGTATATGACACTCCTCACACCCTCGTGTTCATCCGAAGTGTTTACATTTTCTATAGAAACACCGGGTTTTAATCCTAGAATGGCAGCTAGCTTTCCGTGAAACGTTAGAGATGCTCTCTGAGCTGTTTTCAGAAATATCTTATTCTTTATATGGTCGTAGCCTAGATGTACCCGTGATGGAAGAGTTGCGTTTATTTCCTTAAGTAATGCTGAAATATACTCAAAATAACGTATTTTATATTATTATGATTCGTAGATATTTTTAGGGCTTTCCGGAAAGTTTGAATATTAACATCACCCCACGGTTTGGTACGTTCATCCTCTTTCAAACATTCCTCGCATTCAAAAGTAAAACCAGCATCTTCCTCGTTGAAAGTGTGCCAGGTTTTCGGGTAGTGAAACTCAACCAGCCCCACTTCCCATAATCCTTTTAAATGTATTGCTTTTGCCAGTCTAGTTCTGTAATTAGATATGCGATTTTCTGGGTAAACATCCCCGGATGCATTGCACGGGAGCGTGACGTAGAACCCCTCCTCTGACATCATAGACGCTTTGCATAAATGACAGCGTGCCAGTGAAGAGAGCAGTCGCATTCTCTATATGGGGAGGCCTAACGGAATGTTATTTTTCCCACGGTGACACCTGTTGTGGGCAGGGTTGGGGGTGGAGTCTGCGTGTGACTCTTTGCAGGTTTCACGCAACGTCATTCCGGCCAGGTCCTTGGACTGAGAGGACATGTCTTTTTACTCTCCTCCATGATATTACAGAAATGAAGGACAAACTTTTGTGTATATTTAAACTCCTTTAACAAATAGTATGTAGAAACCTCAGTCTTTTTAACAGGTTTTTAAACTAATTTTGTGTTTTATGTAAAATGCAATAGTTTATTAAACAATGTTTTTAAACTAGTTTGTGTTTTATGTTAAATGTAACAGGTTTTAAAAACTAATTTTGTGTTTTATGTAAAATGCAATAGTTTATTAAACAATGTTTTTAAACTAGTTTGTGTTTTATGTTAAATGTAACAGGTTTTGAAACTAATTTTGTGTTTTATGTAAAATGCAATAGTTTATTAAACTATGTTTTTAAACTAGTTTGTGTTTTATGTTAAATGTAACAGGTTTTTAAACTAATTTTGTGTTTTATGTAAAATGCAATAGTTTTTTAAACAATGTTTTTAAACTAATTTTGTGTTTTATGTAAAATGCAATAGTTTTTTAAACAATGTTTTTAAACTAGTTTGTGTTTTATGTAAAATGCAATAGTTTTTTAAACAATGTTTTTAAACTAGTTTGTGTTTTATGTAAAATGCAATAGTTTATTAGACAATGTTTTTAAACTAGTTTGTGTTTTATGTTAAATGTAACAGGTTTTTAAACTAATTTTGTGTTTTATGTAAAATGCAATAGTTTTTTAAACAATGTTTTTAAACTAGTTTGTGTTTTATGTAAAATGCAATCGTTTTTTAAACAATGTTTTTAAACTAGTTTGTGTTTTATGTAAAATGCAATAGTTTATTAAACAATGTTTTTAAACTAGTTTGTGTTTTATGTTAAATGTAACAGGTTTTTAAACTAATTTTGTGTTTTATGTAAAATGCAATAGTTTATTAAACGATGTTTTTAAACTAGTTTGTGTTTTATGTTAAATGTAACAGGTTTTTAAACTAATTTTGTGTTTTATGTAAAATGCAATAGTTTTTTAAACAATGTTTTTAAACTAATTTTGTGTTTTATGTAAAATGCAATAGTTTTTTAAACAATGTTTTTAAACTAGTTTGTGTTTTATGTAAAATGCAATAGTTTTTTAAACAATGTTTTTAAACTAGTTTGTGTTTTATGTAAAATGCAATAGTTTATTAAACAACGTTTTTAAACTAGTTTGTGTTTTATGTTAAATGTAACAGGTTTTTAAACTAATTTTGTGTTTTATGTAAAATGCAATAGTTTTTTAAACAATGTTTTTAAACTAGTTTGTGTTTTATGTAAAATGCAATAGTTTTTTTAACAATGTTTTTAAACTAGTTTGTGTTTTATGTTAAATGCAATAGTTTTTTTTACAAATCTGAATGGATACATTTGCTTTTCTCTAAATTATTGATTTCTTTAACATCTTAATAATGTCTTAAAATTTTTAGAGAAAAAAATGCAATTTTAACTTTTCGATGCTTTAACGTTTTAAAAGTGATAAAGATTTCATATGTAATGAAATTACGTTTTCTTTAATAAAAAAAAACACTGATCTCATCTCTCATTATGTCTTTATTATACATTTCTTTAAAAAATTTTAACACCATTTAGAACTTCTCTGCGTTGGGAAATTTTCCCACGCTTTAGATGTTCAAACCATAAGGAGGGGTGACACAAGTCCAATTTTCCCACAGTGTACATACACCAGCCCATAAGGGAGGAGCTAGCGTGGGAAAATTCCCACGGTCCACATACACCACCCATAAGGGAGGAGATATCGTGGGAAAATTCCCACGGTACACATAAGGGGAGGGGCTAGCGTGGGGAAAAGGGGCGTGGCTTAAATGGCAATAAACCTGTCAAAAATTTTTGATGAGAGGTGCCTCTCTCTTAAAGAGGATAAAACTTTCACTTCAGAATAGGGGGTCAAATTGTCTTTATTACACTATTTTAGCAATTTATAACAGTAAACTCAGCAGTAATTAAACATAATTACTAGCTTATTGTTCAGTTAACTTAACAGAAAATACACAGAAATATAATTACATCGCTACAGAAAAATAACATATGGCTTATTAAGTTGTAAATAATGGCTAATATGCCCTTACTGTAATGTTAAGTTAATCATTAATATCTATTGTGTCCATGCTTATGTAGTATGAGGCTGATTTGTAATGACTACGCCACCCCGAAATAAAGGGGAAATGACCAAAAAGAACACGCAAATAAGCTCCACTTTGAAAGGGCAAGAGGCGTGAGTTCCCGTTTAAACATATTTTTATTAAAGTTAAAAAGAGTTTACAAAATTTTTAATCTCAAACACAGCATTTAATTGTTGTAGTCAGAAAAAAAATAAAACAAATATCTGGCCCACTTTGCCACTGGACCAGAAGTGTTGATGACCCAAAGCAGCAGCGCGGCCCAGAGCACGGATTGGAGAGAGAGAGGGAGAGAGAGAAGGCGTGATGCAATGCCTTAACGAGGACCCTTATAATTAGACGACGTGACACTCACAACCACACACACAGCTCCTTTAGTTGATGGGTTAACAGCTGGTGCACCGACCTGTCTGCTGTGCTGCCCTGACACACAGGTGGGCACCCTGAGGGTAAGCAGTACCACGCACACACACACAGCCCTGGTGGACCAACTTCACACTCTGCGATCCACAACAGTGCATGGAAAAAGGGGCGGGCTTTCGACCAAGACGCACTCCAAGGGGTAAGACAACAAACTTATATACAAAAGTGGAGAGGTACCTAATTGGCCACGTATTTGATGATGGTGACGTTTCAAACACGTCACAAACATCACTACATTTTACCCCGCATTTTTGTGTCGTCGCCCCGACGATAAATCATAAAGTCCCCTGGCATTAGTGCCATGGCCTAAACAACCCAGAAGTGATGCTAGATATCACCCCGGAACACATACCACATCCCTTACATTCTCCACTGCTCGTGGAAGATGATGGGCATTAGAATGTTGCCCCGCTGTCGCTCGTCTCGTCCTTCGCACAACTCCAAACCCATCCCTAGGCTGATCCGAGGGAAGAAAAGCAGACGCACCCATAAGGCCCAGATCAACATCACACATCAACTCACCATTTACAGAAGGCACAGGCACTACAGAGGGCCCTGCCACCTCCAGAGTTGATTGTGCTGGTTCCTGCGTTACAGAGGACACTGGTGACTGGTACCTAGCTGACGCTACAGGCAGTGATGCCTTGGCTTGACCTAACCCAATCTGTAAAGCGTTTGGAACAGCTACCCAAAGGTCCAGCTTCTCTGAATCTCCCGATGAGGACAGCATTCCAGCTGGGGGGCTGTCCAAACGAACAACAATTGAAGAATCTCGTTGGATTCGAGTCTTCATCAACGAGCAGTGCACATGCCGGATCTTACCCAGATCATCCACCGGTGCAATAGCATACACCGACCCTCCATCTTTTGGTGCCTGCACAATCTGATAGACCACTGAGCTCCACAGGTCCTGGATTTTATGACGGCCTCTCACGCTATGATCCCGGAGATAAACCAGTTGACCCTCCCTCAGTGGTGCATCACGAACATGCTGATCATGCCGTTGCTTACAGCGTTCAGCAGCAGCCTTCAAACGCTCCCGTGCCCCTCAAAGGCCACCTGCATCCTGGCTTGATGCTCTAGAATCCACTCATGAACGCCACCCTCACCAGGTTCCTGGGCCCTACCCAAAAGGAAGTCGACAGGGAGTCTAGGTTTTTGGCCAAACATCAGGAGGTACAGAGACTCACCTGTGGCCTGGTGAGGAGTGGTGTTATAACAAAACACAACCTGCGGGAGGCAAGCAGCCCAATCCCTTTTTCTGGAAGCAGGCAATGTGCGCAGAAGATTATGAAGTGTTCGGTTGAACCACTCACACTGGCCGTTGCCCGCTGGATGATAGGGTGTGGTAAGAGATTTTTCAATCCCATAAAACCTACAGAGTTGTTTCATAAGGGCCGACTCAAAATTCTGTCCCTGGTCAGAGTGAATACGACCTGGGACCCCGAACCTAAAAAAACCTGTACTACTGTCTCAGCCCGCTGGTCTCTAGTTGGAACAGCCAGTGTATACTTACTGAACACATCTGTTAAAACTAAAACATTCTCATGTCCAGAACAAGAAGGCTCAAGCATCGTAAAATCCACAGCCAAGATCTCGTTTGGCTTGGAAGCTAAAACATGACCCATAAAGCCCCGAGCAAGTGGTTGGGTATCCTTAGCCAGTTGACATCTCTTGCATTCCCTACACCACTGTGCCACCTCTGCTGACATCTCTGGCCAATAACACCACTGACGTATCAACTCAGTAGTGCACTCAACGCCCTGATGTCCATGGTGTTGATGCAACCAAGTCAATACATCACGTTTTAATGGCACAGGCAAAATCAGCTGAAATACCTCCTCACCTCTATCAGGGCGTGACACATGGTGATAAAGGACACCATCCTTTTTCAAAAGATGGTCCCATTGCCGGAGCAATGTCAAAATGGACTTGGGAAGCTGCTGGCACTCTGCAAAACCGGGAAATAACCCCTGCTCCCAAAATGTCAAAACCCTCCCAATATCAGGATCTGCCTCCTGTAATGAACTCAGATCCTCAGAGGAGGAACTGGGGAAGGCCGTAACAACTGCTTGGTTCACCTGTACTACCGGTTCTACCTCCACTGCCTGCCTCACCACTGCTGGAATAACAGTCCCTTGTAAGAAACTCTCCCGCATCTCCTTACAAAATTGATTCTGTCTGGAGAGGGCATCAGCGTTCCGGTTGCACCATCCAGAACGATACCAGACCTCAAAATTGAAGGCGGCCAACTGGGCAGCCCAACGTTGTTCGACAATGCACCTCTGACCCATCAGGTGCTCCCTAATTTTCTCGGGCATGGCTCACTTGAGCGCAACAAATTCCAATTTCATGGAACTATAGTTGGTCATGTTGCGCTCAGTAGGCCTAAGACCGCGGCTAGCATAAGCACCTTACCTCCTTGCTCCTGCGAGAATACTGCGCCCAACCCGCTATGACTAGCATCCACCTCTAATATAAAGGGCCTGGAGCAATCTGCATATGCTAACACTGGGGCAGAAGAGAGTCTATCCTTCAATCCCTCAAAGCTTACCCGACACTACTCTGTCCAAGCCTCAGAAAACCCCTGATTGGCTCGCTTTCTGGATCCCGAGCCAGCACACAACGCAACCATATTAAGCAGGGGGCCCACCAACTTGGCAAACCCCTCCGCAAAGCGGCGATAATAACAGGCGCAACCCAGAAAAGAATGCAGCTCTGCCACATTAGATGGCCGCCGCCAGTTAGCCACGGCCTCGATCTTTGCAGGGTCGGTCGATACCCCTTCAGCAGATGTGGCGTGGCCCAAATACTTTAACTCTCTTTGAAAAAACGCACACTTACTTAATTTAACCTTAAGTCCTTCACGTTCTAACCGACTCAGGACTACCTCCAAGCGCTCCAAATGCTGATCTACAGAGGTAGAAAATACTACCACATCGTCCAGGTACAGGAGCAAGGATTGAAACTGTTGATCCCCGAACAGGCACTCCATTAACCTCTGAAAGGTGCCTGGGGCATTGTATAGGCCAAAGGGCATACAGTTCCATTCAAAGAGTCCGAAAGGTGTTCCCGGTGCATGTTGGACTCCGGCAGGGCTGCCCTTTGTCGCCGGTTCTGTTCATAATTTTTATGGACAGAATTTCTAGACGTAGCCAGGGGCCGGAGGGTGTCAGGTTTGGGGACCACATGGTTTCGTCTCTGCTCTTTGCGGATGACGTTGTCGTGTTGGCCCCTTCTAACCAGGACCTTCAGCATGCACTTGGACGGTTTGCAGCTGAGTGTGAAGCGGCTGGGATGAGGATCAGCACCTCCAAATCCGAGGCCATGGTCCTCAGTCAGAAAAGGGTGGTTTGCCCACTTCAGGTTGGTGGAGAGTTCCTGCCTCAAGTGGAGGAGTTCAAGTATCTTGGGGTCTTGTTCACGAGTGAGGGGAGGATGGAACGGGAGATTGACAGACGGATCAGTGCAGCTTCTGCAGTATTGCGGTCGATACCGGTCTGTCGTGGTGAAGAAAGAGCTAAGCCGTAAGGCGAAGCTCTCGATTTACCGGTCAATCTACGTTCCTACTCTCACCTATGGTCATGAGCTTTGGGTCATGGGTGCAAAGGACAAGATCCCGGATACAGGCGGCCGAAATGAGCTTTCTCCGCAGGGTGACTGGGCGCTCCCTTAGAGATAGGGTGAGAAGCTCAGTCACTTGCTCAGGAACTCGGAGTAGAGCCGCTGCTCCTCCACATTGAGAGGGGTCAGCTGAGGTGGCTCGGGTATCTGTTCCGGATACCTTCCCGGGAAGGTGTTTCGGGTATGTCCAACCGGGAGGAGGCCCCGGAGAAGACCAAGGACACGCTGGAGGGACTATGTCTCCCGGGCTGGCCTGGGAACGCCTCGGTGTCCCCCTGGAAGAGCTAGAGGAAATGTCTAGGGAGAGGGAAGTCTGGGCATCTCTGCTTAGACTGCTGCCCCCGCGACCCGGCCCTGGATAAAGCGGAAGAAGATGGATGGATGGATGGCTACTAATTGGTTTTTGAGCAACTTAGTTTTGATTGTCAAGATATGCATTATTAGGCAGTTGCCATTATATGCAGCAAAAAATGCTTTTCTTACTTAGTATTTCTGTCTTATTTCCAGTCCAAATATCTAAACATTCTTAAATCAAGATGCTTTTACTAGATAAGCAAAATGACATAAGATATTTTTTCTTGTTTTCTGAAATATAAAATCAAAATGAAGTGAGTTTTTGCTCTAAACAAGCAAAATGATCTTCCAATGGGTTATTAAATAATCTTATTTTTGTTTGGGACAGAAACAAGGAACCAGATTTAAAGGGCATATTGCAGGTTAGAGACTCCAGTGAGTCAATGTATAGAAAAATAATGTAGGAACTAGATTTTCTATAAAATATACTTATAAATACGCTATTAAGACTTTTGGAGTCATTTTTGTGAGAAAATTTTACTTACGCATCTAAAAATGCCAAAACCGGACGTGACATAACGAGAGGAAGTGCTGTGAATTTCAACGATAGGAAAACAATGGATCGCAATGACAGCTCGGACGTTGAGGACATTATAAATGTTTATTAATACTCATATGGCAGACCACAGCCATACAATTATGACACACAATTAGGGACGGACCAGGATTAGACAGAACAACGAACAACGCTGGGGCGCCGCCGCCATCAAAATTCCAGAAATATACATGTATACAAAAATGATATAAAAATGAAATAAAAATAAAATAGTTTACTCATATGACGTGCCGGCTGTTAGTAAGAGCCTCAGCATTTAATAAAAACTGGCTTTGATCGGTTAACTATTTTATATGTTCTTCAATATGTTTCATGCGGTTTCATGTGCGAGGGACGCCGGACAAATGGATGTCTATCTGAGTTTTAAAAAATCTACGGGCAGCATGTGACCTGAAGCTGGTCTCTAATTGGTTTCTTAAAGATCCTCCTCCGGACGCAGGTCGCTGTGTCCCTGGCGAATCAGAATTGGATGTGTGTTATTTTATCCAATCTGATTGGTTCGCGTCACCTGTCATTCAACTTTAAGCTCTTGGCCACTAAAGCGAAAGTGCGTGGCTATGGTGCGCGGGCGACACCGTCACTCCGACTCCACCAAAACCTTGTTAGGATGATCACTTTCGTAGAGATGGCAGCAGTTAAACCAAATTCTTTCACAAGGCGTTCGTTGGAAGAAAGAAAAAAGGATTAAAGATCCAGAACTGGACCATTTACAAATCCAGCAGCAGGCCAGTGACAGAGGAAGGATGAAGCTACACTCGGAGCTTCACATGCTTGTTATGAGAAATGTAGGTGGCTGGCTAGATGTGTTGTTAGCAATGCCCTTTATTGCTTCCCATGTCTTTTATTTCAAAGTGTCAGTACTGAAGTTTTGTGGACAACAATGGGGGTAAAAGACCTCAAATATCTAACTGAACAATGCAAACATCATGACACTACTGAGATGACTGACTTTAATCAGAGTCATTGAGAAATTTGCTGGCCAGAAAGAAGGGAGAGCAAAAATTTATGTTCAAGAAGTCAACATGCTAGTCTGTTGTTGCTGTTTTCTTTTGTTGTTCCTTTCCTCATTCAATTATATGTGGGAAATGAATGTGTAAAAAGATAAAAGTGAAGACACTGTTTTCTCTTTAATGCTTGAATTTAGTCAACATGCATCTTGATACTACTTTGTATTTATTTGAACCCCCCCCCCCCCCCCCCCCCCACCACCACTGAGAAAAAAACGCCACTGGTGTGAGGAGAAACAGTGGAGAACAGCGGCAGATGTCTCGGAGAGACCAGTGTTAGCTAGATAAAGCTAGCTAACGATATGAACACTGTGTACTGATTATTATCATGTATCAGGCAGTAGCAAAGCTGGTAACGTTATTGTCATCTAGTATTGATACTTACCAATGACAGAAACGTATAGACTTTGACCATCAGGAAAAGTCACGCTCGTTAATATCCGTACAACGTTATATAACGTTATATAACGTGATATAACGTTAGCGGTTTCTCATCACGACTGATTTGGTAATTAGCAAATGTTTAAAAAACAAGACTCGCATCATGGTGCACAGTTCATGTTTTCTCCGAGCTGCCTCTCGGATGGATCCGTGACCGTCACATCTCCCGCCGGCGGCTGAACCACAGACAGTATAACGTTATTGTGTTTATCCTTTATTCATTAATTCTGTACTATGGGTTTATTTCCGGCCGATTCACCGATAGTGTGAGGATGTATATGACGTTATGAGTATGTATTTGAGTGAACTTGAATGTACATACATGGCATGAATAAAATATTTACATTACCAGCACATAATTCCAAACTTTTTTCGAAAAAGTGTGAGACTGTATTAATTTGTGTTAATGTACATACTTTGTATTCATCAATGTAAACGTGACGGCAAAAAAGCATCGCGTGTGGATGTTTATTCATTTAATATCATAGGCAAGCTACACACTGCCTGCATGTCACGCGCAAAGTGCATGCTAGAAAAGAACCGACGCATATTTTTCACGACACGCAAGAGTGTTGGAAGTGTTTCCAGGCAGAATAGAATACTATAGGAAAAGCTGTTTGTCATTTTGACACAAATACATATTAATAAATTACATTTTGATGTTTGAAAGCCTAGGTTTTGACATAAATGTTCTCGATTTTCAAATATTGCACCTGTCAATACAGAACAAAATATTCTGTAGCCTATTTTGCCGTCAATACTGCCGACATCGGGTGCGTCTCAATCAGCTCCCTAGTTCAGTAGTCAGGGCACTGATCGGGGAGTCAGCACATTGACTTATGTCCTTATCAGTGCCCTGACTACTGAACTAGGGAGCTGATTGAGACAAACCCGTGGTCTTTGCTGTATCAGAAGGCAATATATATATGTTAAACATGAAGTATAGCCCTCCCTGTACGACACCTAGCAGCAGCAGCGCCGCGTCAGACACGTTTCTGGTGTGTAAAGACATAGAAAATGCCATGCTCACACCATGCAGCCAGTGTGTAGCCGGCTTTACATGAGTATAACAATATTTGACACCATCATACGCCGGGATGATAATCCTCCGTGTGTAAACCACCGCGTGTTTCGAAGCACATGCAGAAGTGAAGTCCCGTTTCTTCACCTGCACAAAACGCCACCATGCAGAATTCCTAAAAAAAAATTTTTAGGAAACCTGTGGATTCGATGTCCTGACAGGCTGGACACAATAATTTACAATGACAATGATCAATTGGAATAGAAAAAATACAGAAAATACACAGGCTCGTACTGAATACCAACCTGTTCTGCACTGAGCCAATGCAGAGCTCGGCAAGCGACTCCCTCTTGTGACGTAATATGATATAATACTTTTTGATATTTTTCAGAAAACAAGAAAAAATATTGTATGTCATTTATTCAGTAAATGCACCTTGATTTAAGAATGATTTAGATGCTTATTTTCTGTGCTAACTGACCTATCTTTTATATTATGGTCATTTTAAATCTATGTTCGCTTACATAAAAAAAAAGTTCCCTACATTTAAATGGCATAACACTTGATGACTAAGCTACCAGTATATCTATACACACAAACTAAATTATTAATTCAATTAGAATGATGTCCGATTGTAAAATGCTTTAGTTGAAATTGATATTTCAAGTGTTTGTTTTCCAGTAGATGGCAGCAGTCTTCCACTAGACTGACACTTATTCATGTTATCACAATGAATGAAATCAAGAAATGTAAATCTTTACAATGAATTTGACTTGAAACGTTGCCATTTTATAAACATGTATACAAAATAATTAAGGCAAATAAATAAAAACAATACCAAACCACCCATAGACTTAAAAAAATCAATTTAGTGGGTGATATTATTACAGGTTTAAAAACATGATTACAAAATCACACTAAGAACCAGAAATGTTCTAGCTGCCCTTGCATGCACAAGCAAACAGCAGGCCTGGCATAGGCCCTGCACCCAGTTAAAAAAAACCTAGAAAGAATCCAACTCATTCTTCAAAAAAAAAAAAAAAATATTTTAACAACAGTAAATAAATACAATTAATGTAAAGTGCATGATGGGCAAATCAGATTACAATGTAGTGCAATATATGCATGTTTTGTCATGACATCACATCAGCAAGCAAGCTCTATGAAGCAGCTCATGTGAGGTCAGAATCTTGAGCCAGAGGTTCTTCGTTGCTATGCTGAGACCTTTGATGTTATTGTTCTTCAATGTGGTGTCTTCATTCACCCTGATGCTCCACATCCTGGTGAACCCAAGTGAACCCAAACAAAGAACCTCCGTATGGCCGGTTAGAAGTGCCCTGATGTGAAAGCCATTGGATAGGCATCATAAACTGTGTTTGTTGGGGCCAAGCAAAACTAAGAAAAACACAGACCTACCACTGGCAAATCCAGGGTCTGCTGATGGTCAATGGCATATTGCATTGGGATTATCTTATGAAATAGGCTAATGGTGACTATGCAACTTCTCTAAAAGGCTCTACCTGCTCTTGTTGAGTGGTAGGTCTAGTAGTTGTCTGATGTTACTGAGTAAGAAAATGTGTCTGATTTTACTGGGTAGTAAAGAGGAGGAGGATGATGTACTGGCTGGTGAGGAGGATGTTACACCAGGTAACGGTTACCGGCTGGTGAGAAGGAGGATGATGCGGCTGGCTTATGCAGATGATGTTAAGATGTTAAGGCTTCACACCAGTTCTTCCAGCTCATTTTTCCCCCAAAGCCTCATCAAGAGCACCTAATTAAAGAGAATAAACTAATAAAATGTTTTTATATTTTGCGCTAAACATGACAATATATAATTAGAGGACATTTTTGATGAAAAAATTATAATAACTTGGTAAACTACTATTATGGATTTATGCAGATATAAAACAGTTAGAACATCACTGTGAATTCTTTATTTGCCCCAACAGCCTCACATGCCATCATTACAAAAATTAGCTCTGTTTGAATTGTCTCAGATTTGTTGATAACTAGAATTGTGTGAGTGAACGTTCCTGGTGTGGTGTTCCCAGCACTACACATTTTGTTTGTTACCTTAATCAAACACAATATTCAGGTCATCAGCTAGAGACTTCCAAGACCTGAAATGGGTGTGTCAGAGAATGGAGACAGGCAAAATGTGTGGTGTTAGGGGGCTCTTTGCACTTTGTTGAGAACCACTGAGCTTAACCACAGAGAGCAGTATAAAAGAGTGGCACACAACAGTAAAAATCACCATTCAGAGCTGGGGTTAATCGTATTGGTCAGAACCCCGCAGCAGACCACGCAAATAATAAAACAACACATTCCCCTCACTAAAATGCTCCAACTGCTACCATATGCTTGCCTACCATACATTTATATACAGCATAATATATTTTAAATATATTGTGAAATTTTATAATCACTGTTTATTATTAACAGTGTTTATTATTATTTATTTATTATCAATTATTTTACTGTCCATATAAAACATGTTATACTCATCGGGGAAAGGTGGCTGTCGTAATCGTGCTCCTGCACCAGCAGCGCTGCATCAACACTCTCCATTTCAACATCAGCGGCCGTAACGTTAGTGTCTGGAGTAAATGTTCGTCGTTGGGAATGTTTTACAACTATAAACTAGTGATGTTACGTATGACACTGAAGCTTCGATGTGCGTATCGCGCATGCAAGACAATTTCTAGTGAAGCTCCGTATCGGGGTGTGTATTGGTTTCCCAGAGTCACCTGATCGATGACAAATGAAGCCTCACTTTCTGTCCAATCACGTGCGCGTTTCGCTTTGCATGTCAAAAGGTTCGAACCCCAGAGTATGGAAGGATATCGCGGACAATTTTCAAAAGGAATTGCACATTGTATTTTCAATTGCGTTTTCAATTTGTGGACGCATAAAATGTGACATAATCCAAACACAATTGCAAATCGCGCATTGCCATTTGCATTTTCGTTTACGTGAACGCACAACGACTGCCAAATTTCAAATGGAAAAGCAAAGTCTGTTTGCAATTGCATTTCCAATGTCTTACAAGTTATGACCCTGCCATTTTGGAATAGCAATAGAAAATCACCTATTTGCCATTTAATTTCCTCTGTGTCCTGCCACAAAATTCAAATGGAATCGCAATCCCCTTTGCACTTGCATTTCCAATGTCTAACACAGTCAACTGTCAATCAGGCTTGAGGGCGGGGATTATTGGTGTAGTCTGAAAATAGGCCACGCCCTCAAGTGGTGGAAAACGGGGAAATTGGATATTTTTGTAATAAAAATAAAAGTTCAAACTCTTTAGTTCAAACAAAGTCAAAATGCAGAACTGATAGTATGTTCACCTGGCAACCAGAAAAAACAGCAAATAAGAAAACTGACATGACTGCATTCGGTAGGCTATATAGACAGATATCATCATATTCCAGCGGTCCCAGACACAGTAATTAAAATTATAAATAAATCAAATTATCATGAGTTAAAATCAGAGAATCTATAGAAACTTGACATGATGTGAGTGTTGTGTAGTCCATATGATTCTGTGCTCAAGATCTTGTAGAAGATTTTATTATGTAAATATTAGCATTTTATGGCTAATGAAAAGACACTATTATGTTCAAATGTGTAATGATGTTTCAAGGGTGGTCAAATGGTTGCTGACTGTGGTTAAAAGTGTGCTGACTTTGAGAGTACCCTTTAGAAGGACAGGAACAGAATTAGAACTTAGAATGTGGTGATATGTGAGCCAGGGGGGTTGTTACCATGTTAGGAAGACAACAGTGGTTACCATGTTAGGAAGACAACTATGGTATATATATGACAGAAAAATCAAGTAGCGGGAGGGCCGGTGGCTGACGGCCCTCCGGCTTCATTGCTGTGTTTGGTGTGAATAAAGCCTCTTCTGAAATCAATGATCCTTGAAGAAGAAATTATTATAGAAAGAGAAATTTTCGACATAAATGGCGACCCCGCAGGACATTTCAGGAACTGATAAAGAAACCATGGCAGGACGTTCCTGGACGAATCAGCACAAACAGTGGCCACAAATTTGAATAGGTAAGCAGTTTTTGCTTAAGTTTGTGTTATTTGCCAGAAATGTACCTGTTATGGTGAGACAGCTTCTCCAAATTTAAAGAACTAAAAAGGATTTTTGATTTCAGAATAAATGCATGCAGTATAATTTCTAACAAAAAAGGAATACTTGGGAATATTAATAAAAAAAGTCAGGTAAATTAGCTGTGGTTAATTGTTAAGAGGGCCTTGATGGATAACAAATAATCATGCACCTAGATGTTTAATAAAGTCAGGTAAATTATCTGTGGTACGAGCCAAGTGGGCCTTGATGGATGGCAAAGTACAGCATGAGCACAGAAGTTTAAAAAGTCAGGTAAATTAGCTGTGGTTACTTGTTAAGAGGGCCTTGATGGATAGCAAGTAATTATGCAAATAAAAGTTAAAAATAAAGTCAGGTAAATTAGATGTGTTCAGGCGCCAAGTGGGCTTTGATGGATGGCGAAGTATACCATGAACACAAGTTTAAAAATAGTCCTATTTTGTTATGTTGAGGAAGTGTATTAACAGGGACAGTAATTTATTTTAATTGTATTTTGATGTGTTGAGAGTGCTGGATTGTCTGTGGGTAAGTATATGTGTGTGTGTCTGTGTGGACTGTGAGTTAAAAATAAGTTGTGGAGCAGTGACCCCCTGAACTCTGAAAGAGGTAGGGGAGGGGTGCTTCATTTGAGGAGAGGTATGAGAGAAGACTTGTATGAGTGATTTGAATATTGTGAATGTGAGATTGTGAATGTTACATTTAGTTAGGAAAAGTGACATTGCAGAACTAGAATAAAGTAATAAATTATATGACAAGTGGTGAATAATTTTATACTATTCATGCAAAGTAAAGTTAAAAAGTAAAAGAAAAGTTGGAAAGTTAAAAAGCAGTTGGTGATTAAAATATTATAAAGCTTGCATATGATAAAAGTAAAAGTTAAATAAAATAAAATAAAAATAAATAAGTGATTATTCTTTTGAAAATTAAATTTGAGAACATTAAATTAAAGAGAAAACAAGTCTAGAAATTGGTTATTAAAATAATTATTGATTAAAGGACAATATGGCCACTCCAGTGGAAATGCTAGGATCAAAATACAATTGTGTAAAGAATTAATAGATAAGATGTCAAATAAATGGCAAACAAAGAAAGAATATGATAACCAAATGGCCAAAGGAAGGGACATTTGATGTAACATTATGAGAAGAAATGGAAACCTTGATTTAAAAAAAAAAAATAATAATAATAATAAATAAATACAAATAAATTAATTACAAAATTAAGAACAGTTTAAAGAAAAAGAAGAGATAAATTAAAAGAGAAAAGGAAAAAAGCAGTGCTGGCATTGTTTAGAAAAGAAGGAGATGAATTATTAAAAAAAAAAAAAAAAATATATATATATATATATATATATATATATATATATATATATATATATATATATATATATATATATATATATATATATATATATATATATATATATAACAGGCAAGGAAACAAAGAGAAAAGAAAACATGTTTTCAAATACTCTGTCAAATGTAACTCCAGAAGGGCAGTTCCCAATCCTAAATGCAAATGGAAGGACAGGTGGACTTAGAAAATGAAAAACAAACAAGACAAGATGTGAGACAAAAGGAGAAAAGTAAAACATTTGAGAAAAATGTACTGTTAGATTGTTATGTATTAGAGCAATTAAAAACTAAATATGAGGTTAACAGACAGGAAGAAAAAAAGAATAATTAAATAAAAAATAAATAAATAAAAAGGTGAAACAGAAACACAAATAGAAGATTTAAATAAAAGCATCAAAGAAATAGAAGAATTAATACAATGCACAGAAATACAGGCGAATGATAGAAAAAAATTATTAGAGAGTTTAAATATAGAAAATGAAGAGGAGGTAACATTTGATGAAGAAAGGTGGTCACAAGCTAAGAACTCTGGTAAAACAACTCCCTATTTTAATTATGGGTGACAAAAGATTTTGAGGGGCTTGTCAACTGCCTTCCTGACATCCAGGAGAGAGCTGGGAAATGGATTAGAGTGTTTGAAGAAGAAACAATGAGCAAATTGTGATCTGTGGGGGACATTAAAACACTTCTGGTGAAAATTCTAAGTGGATCAAAAAAGGAAGAAATTATTCAAGCTTCTGAACTGTGAACTCTTGCTATGAGACTGTTTTTGATGCATATCGTCCGGCAATATGACAGGCATTGCAAAATAAATCCAACCAAAGTAGACAGCTGGGGGACACAGAAAGTCCAATCATATATGTGCAAAGACAATTAAAAGAAATGGAAGCAAGGGACTGGGAATCCAGAAGGAGACCCATTGAAGAGAAGAGTCAGACCAAATGGCAAATGACTCCTGTGAATGCTTCTGTGAATACCTCTGTAAATAACCCACTGCAGCAATTCCTCCAAATGTACACCAGATTCCTGCACCCACAGTCAGCAACAAGGGCCAGCAGGTTGGAAAAGAAATACACAGCATGGAGGACAGAGGGGGTTGTGGACAACTGGGACATATCAAAACCAATTGTCTCAACAATCCATGGCAACAGTCACTCAGGGGTGAAAGGTGAGGTGGTTGGCAACGACCTGCTCAAAATTTTCAAAGACAGGGGACAAATACAGTTAATTCCTCTGACAGCTCCAGTTTGCTTACAGACTAAAAATAAAAGTGTGACCTTACCAGTTCTTGTATCAAATCAAACTCCTGTAAACTTGTTGGGAAGAGATGTATTATGTAAATTAGGATTTCAAATTTGGTGTTCTCCAAAAAGAATGTATATAGACTTACAAGGAATAGGAACTCAAATGATGATTTCTGAGCCAAAAGCAAATGTATACTGGTTAAGACAAATAGAAAATTATGTAAGACAAATCATTAATAAATGGGGAAAGTTTATTGAAGCGCAGATTTCTGAAGCTCAGTTACCAAAGTCAGGATTTAACTGATATATGATATATGACGATGAGAGAGATGGAAAAATAAAAAATAAATGGCAAAAAGTAACAGATAGTAAAAAAAAATAAAAATAAAATAAAATTGAGATTACCTCAAAATACATCATAATAGGTAAACAGGGAGCAGCAATGAAAATAACTGAAAATGAATTTACAAAAAATTGGTTCAATGTACCATAGTCTGTTCCACGTATCTTTATACAGGAAAGAATTAGGAAGCCAAAAGATTTACAGCCAATGATGAAAAAAGCTGAACAATGCCAGTGGAATTCAACAATAAATCCATTAAATTTTTACTCTGTTGACAAAAATTTCATAAAAGTCTTGTGTGAAACTAAATTAATGGGGATTACTCAAGAAATAATTATAAATCAAAAAGGACAAACATAAACGATAGCAAAATCCCAATCAATAGAGACTGTTGAGAGTGAGCTATTTAAGGATGTTTAGTGGTGATACTTACTCCAGTAGTTTTGATAGAACAACAACAACAACTGGAAGATATTGTTCGAATACAGCAGCAAGCAGGCCCTTATGAACATTCTATGTGGTATCAGAGGGGGGCCAAAAAAGATGAAAACGATATTTGGCGTTCACATGAAGGACAGATTATTGCACCAACAATGCTTTTGAACATTCTCATTTCAGATGCGCAGGGAGTTGATCACTGCGCGAGGGGGGAAGTAATAAGAAAAATTAAACAACAAGGATATTGGTCTCCATATTTATACGCGATGGTAGAACATTTTAGACATCTGGTAATGGATTATGTAGACATGATAAAGCGAGTACAAGGTAAAAGATATATGCTTGTGATAATTGATCGATAGAAGCAGTACCATCTTCAGATGAGAGTTCAGGAAAAGAGGTAAATTCCTTGATTTGGAATACCATCAGAAATAATTTCAGATAACGGGTCAGCGTTTATTCAAAAAACTGTAAAACAAGTATTGCAGCAACTTAGGATAAAACAAAGACTTGGTTGCATTTATAGGCCTCACTTGCACTAATGAGTTGTCGCATGCAAACTAACAGAATCATACATTTAACACCGCATGGAATGCTTACGGGTCGACCCATGCCTGTACCATATTGCAGAGGTTGATTGATTAAAATTGATTGATACAAAGGACTGCCTATAGAACAATTGCAAATGGAATTAAGATCTTATATGAGGAAACTAACTGCAATATGTAAAGCTATATATTTTCAGGAAAAAGACCCAGGTGACCAGGTGTATCTGAGGGTGTTCAGGACAATGGAAGCCTAATGAACGTCTCGGTTACGTATGTAACCCTCGTTCCCTGAGGAGGGAACGGAGACGTACGTTAGTGACTAACGAATGGGGGTTTCGCTTAGAAGCCTATCATCTTCGAGAATTCAACAGCGCCCAATGGCAGTGCCAATGCCATGGGCATGCGGAATTTGCATGTGTAACTCCGCCCCACCCTGTGGGTATATAAGGAAGTACGCTGGCAACATCGCATTATGTTACTGCTGCAGGAGCCAAGACTGAACTCCGCATACCAGCAACACAGCTGACGTGGCAAAGGAAACGTACGTCTCCGTTCCCTCCTCAGGGAACGAGGGTTACATACGTAACCGAGACGTTCCCTTTCGTTCAGTCACTACGACGTACGTTAGTGACTAACGAATGGGGGTTCCAATACAACAACGCCACTCAGCTGTCATCCAGTGCCCTGCGTAAGTGTGAGTACCCTGTCGTAAGACTAGTACGGACGAAGGACTCCCACTTAACACAGGATTACCAAGGTACACTGGGAAGCATATCCCAGTGAGGGAATGCCAAGATGCCTGCCCGTAGGGAGGACTTAAGAATACACATATGACCCGCTAAGGGCTGCATATGGAAGATCTCTAGGGTACCAGCCAGAGGGTGGATTTTTAACCCTAGGGGTGGCAGGGACTTGCCAAGGGAAAGACACCTGCTCGCTGAGGAGGCTTACGGTGGAAATACTCGTGTGGGGGTCGCCGGAGGGGAACCATGCACACGGAGCACCTGGCCGGACATGAGGGTCTGGGCTCGAATGGCAGACTGAACTGATGTCGGCGTAAGCAGTGCTGGAGGAGCTCAGGGCTCTCGGGGAGCTCACCTGAGGAAAAATAATCGCACGTATCCAGTCCGTGGAGTGGAATGGCGAGCAAGCGAAGACACCTGAGCCTGGCCCATTACCGGCCACCCGTAGGGGCGAGTACATAGTCGGACACTGGCTCCACTCGGAGATTGTAGAATCTGGCGAATGTGTTTGGTGTCGCCCAGCCTGCAGCTCTGCAGATGTCTGTTAGCGAGGCGCCATGCGCTAAAGCCCAAGAGGAGGCCACACTCCAGGTGGAGTGTGCCCTGACCCCAAGGGGACATGGTCGACCTTGCTGCTGGTAAGCCAAAACAATGGTGTCCACTATCCAGTGAGACAACCTCTGCTTTGAGAGAGCACTTCCCTTCCGCTCTCCACCATAACAGACAAAGAGCTGGTCTGAGGTCCTGAAACATCGCGTACTGTCTACATAGGCGCGGAGAGCGCGTACTGGACAGAGCAATGCCAAGGCTGGGTCTGCCTCCTCCAAAGGCAGCGCTTGCAGGTTCACCACCTGGCTTCTTGGAACGGAGTGGTGGGAACCTTGGGCACATATCCGGGCCGGGGTCTCAGGATCACGTGAGAGTTAGCCGGCCCGAACTCAAGGCACGCTTCGTCAACCGAAAATGCTTGCAGGTCCCCGACCCTCTTAAGAGAGGCCAATGCGGTCAGCAGAGCCGTCTTTATAGACAAGAACTTAATCTCAACCAACCGCAAAGGCTCAAGGGAGGCCTCTGCAGAGCACTTAAGACTACTGAGAGGTCCCAAGAGGGAACGAGAGGAGAGCGAGGAGGATTCAGTCTCCTCGCCCCCCTCAGGAACCTGATGATCAGGTCGTGCTGACTTACCTTTTTGTCTCCCAGGAGATCGTGGTAGGCAGATATTGCGGCCACGTACACTTAAGGGTGGAAGGAGACAGCCTTCGTTCCACCCCCTCCTGGAGAAACGATAGCACAGACCCGATCGGCATTTCCAGGGGTCTTCCTGGCGGGAAGAGCACCATGTGACGAAGAGGTTCCACTTCAACGCATAGAGGTGTCGTGTAGACTCTGCTCTAGCGGAAGTGATGGTAGCGACCACCGCAGGTGGAAGGCTACTCAAACCTGCCGCGTCCCGTCCAGAAGCCACACGTGGAGCTTCCAGAACACTGGACGTGGGTGCCGAAGGGTGCCCCGTCTCTGAGTGAGAAGGTCTTGACTCAGAGGAATAGGCCAGGGAGGGGCTGTCGCAAGGAGTAGCAGTTCTGAGAACCAGGCCTGGCCGTGCCAACGGGGCGACCAACATGACCTGCTCCTTGTCCTCCCTGATCTTGCACAGTACCTGTGCGAGAAGGCTCACTGGGGGAAACGCATACTTGCGTAGCCCCGACGGCCAGCTGTGCGCCAGTGCATCCGTGCTGACCATAGGTCAGGGAATAATACAGGGAGCAATGGGAAGAGTCCTGGGAGGCAACAGGTCTACCTGTGCGTCGCCGAACCGTTCCCAAATCAGCTGGACCGTCTGGGGATGGAGTCTCCATTCTCCAGTAAGTGGCTGAAGCCGTGAGAGCTCGTCGGCTGCACGGTTCAGGACTCCCAGGATGTGGACAGCATGAAGGGACCTCAGATGCTTCTGACTCCATAAAACGAGATGGCGGGCGAGTTGAGACCTACGGCGGGAGCGTAGACCGTTGATGTACGCTACTACGGCCGTGTTGTCTGTCCTGACTAGTACATGTTGACCCCTCAGCAACGCTCGGAAGCGGTGCAGGGCGAACCGTACTGCCAGTAACTCGAGGCAATTGACATGCAGAAGGCGCTGGGGTCCTGTCCAGGAGCCCGCGGCTGCTTGTCCATTGCACATGGCACCCCAGCCCGTGGATGATGCATCTGTTGATACAACAAGATGCCTGGAAACTCGTTCTAAGGACACACCGGCCCGTAGAAACTAGAGGTTCGACCACGGGGTGAGAGTCTGTAAGCAGGCCCGAGTCACTTGTACCCGGAGCGTGCCAGACCGCCATGCCCATCTCGGGACCCGATCGCGTAGCCAGTGCTGAAGCGGTCTCATATGTAGCAATCCGAGCGGCGTCACCGCGGCTGCAGATGCCATATGCCCCAGGAGCCTCTGAAATAGCTTCAGTGGGACCGCATTCTCGCCCTCAAATTGACGAAGGCAAGTCAGCAGAGACTATGTGCGCGCTCGCTGGTAAGCAGCACGCACCTGCGACCGAGTTGGAAACCAGACTGAGAAAGGAGATCCTCTGCACGGGGCAGAGTCGCTCTTCTCCCAGTCGACCCGAAGGCCCAGACGGGCTAAGTGCCGGAGCACTTGGACTCTGTGTCCGCAGACCTGCTTACGAGAGTGACCCAGTATGAGCCAGTCATCGAAGTAGTTCAGGATGCGAACCCCGTGCTGCCGAGTGGCGCAAGGGCTGCCTCGATAGACTACGTAGAGTCACGAGGGGACAGAGCTGCCCGAATGGGGGGACTGCGTACTGAATGTCCGCCCCTCGAAGCAAACCGTAGGAACGGCCCGCGTCGAGGAAGGAGACATGAAGTAAGCGTCCTTCAGGTCGATCGCTGCAACCAATCTACCGGACGAACGTGTCCAAAGAGGCGTTCGCTACCGACATCCTGAACGGAAGCCTGAGAAGGATCGGTTCAAGACGGGCAGATCCAGGATTGGCCATAACCCACCGGTTTCCTAGGGTACAATGAAGCAAGGGCTGAGAAGCCGGACTTCACTTTGGCTGGAGGGACAGGCTCGATCGCACCCTTCGCCAGTAGGGTGACAACCTCCGCACGCATGACAGGGGATAGGCCCCATCATAGCGGGCGGCCTCCCCAGAGCGGGGAGGAACCTGCGCGAACTGAATCGCGTGACGGTCTTCGTGACCCAGCGGAACAGTCCCGGAAGCTGAAGCCAGACTCCCAGGAACTGCACCAGCGGGGTCATTCGGACCACAGACGTACCCAGGGTGGGGCAGCGAGGCAGCGTTACCGGCCCGGACATGGGAGGCTGTTGGGCGTCCCGGTGCGGGGGCACGGTTAACTGCTGCGTCCTGACAGAGGAGACCAGGGAAGGACGCACGTTCCACTGGGGTCTGCTCTGAGAGGAGGCTGGCGAGAGAGAGGGACGAGAGTGGCGCGGCCCGGAGGCGGCACACACTGCCATCACCGGTCTCTGGATCCTCAGAGACAGGAACATGAGTTCTTTCCAAGCGCTGCTAGCCCGAGGGCCAGCAGCAGAAGAATTTTCCCCCGGCCCTCCACCGGGGGAAGGAGAGGCCCTGCTACCATCCCCTGGAAAGAACTGGAACCCATCTCTGAGTTGTCCACCTCCAGCCTGGCGTTTTAGCCAGGCTGAGGAGCGGACTGGGCGACATCCTGCAACCACCTCCACGGCGCGGCCCGGAGAAGGCTGCTGCTGGGGCCGGACGGGAGGAGGGAGGGCGCCCTCGGCGGCGAGCGGACTGAGGCGACTGGGCCGGCGGCTGGTGCAGCAGCCAGCCGCCGGGGCAGTACGTGTTACAGCCTCAGTCTGCTCTGGGGCGGCCAAGAACTGTTGGGCGCAGTTCTCGGCCGCGCCGCCGAAGAGGCCAGCCTGTGATATGGGCGAGTTGAGGAGGCGGGCTCAGTCAACCCCCCCATATCACCAGGTAAGGCCAGGAAATTCTCCCGGACCACAGCTGTGGACATCGCCCGACCGAGGGAGCGTGTGGCCACCTTCACCACCCAGAGGGCGGGATCAGTGGCGGCACGCAGCTTAACAAAGAGCCCTGGGTCAGCTCCACCCTTGTGCATGTGCAAAGGTGCGGCGGCCTACCCCATAGCACTGCAGGACCACGCCACCGAAGTAGACGAGCCCACAGGCTTAGGGAGGGTGCTTAGGACAGCCACACCACGTCAAAGCCCTCTGTGGACACCGTAGTGCGCAACAGAGTTGTTTAACAGTGGGGAGGGGGCCCCAGTGTACCCTAGGCCACGGCCCCATCAAGGGCAGAGAAGGCGGAGGAGGCCACCAAACGGTCACAGGAAGCACGGGGACTTCCAGGACCGCGAGATCTCCTCATGCACCCCGGGAGCGAAAGGCATTGGGGGCGGGGCCCAACAGCTGTCGGGTGCCGCCCACAAAAACCAATCGCGCAACCACGAGCACTTGCGACTGGGCGGAGTTCCACACCAGCGCGAGGCTCGCGGCTGCCCGAGATAACATGGCTATCAACTCTAGGTCAGATCAGGCAGTGCTGACACACCCGGAGGCAGAGCACAACCTAATCGTCATCCCCAAAGGATCTAGCCCACCTTGGGATGCGGCGATCGACATCTCGCCACTATCTGGAGTGTGAACGAAACGAACGAGGCGTCAGAGACGGGCCGCTGTTTCAGTCCAGCACTCGCGGGAAGCGATGTGCGAGAGGGGGGCGTGGCCCGAGGAATGATCGTCGGGGTTCTTAAACCACGCACCGCCCTCAGGTCACCCTGGCCACCAGCCAAAGTACCACCTCTCTCAGAGACGGTAGATTGGGGTGTGGCAGAGGGGACTCTCTCTCCTCGCGGAGATCACTGAGTCTCGACCGCGACATCGCGATGGTCACGTTCCCGCTGTGGGAACATGACACATCCACAATCACTGCCCGAACGTGCTGAAGCCCAAACACGTCGAGCAGTGAATGTGCCCATAGACAGCAACGGAGATCGATCGCACCCGGAAGTGCACGGGCGAACCGTCTTGAAAAAGACGTGCCACGCGCAAGCTCTTTTTGTGAGAGGAAAGCTCTGCAGAGTGCCGAAGCGCCCAGGGAAAACACACACAGCTGTTGCAGATCACTGCACAGATCAGCAGGCAGGCAATGCGAGATCGCTGGAATGCGCCGTCACACCAACACCCTGGAGAACCGCTCGTCTCGAAGACTGAAGAGAGGACTTCAGAATTCAGGCTTGTAGGAGTGAAGAGATGCTCTTGGCTCCAAAGCAGAAACATAATGCGATGTTGCCAGCGTACTTCCTTATATACCCACAGGGTGGGGCGGAGTTACGCATGCAAATTCCGCATGCCCATGGCATTGGCACTGCCATTGGGCGCTGTTGAATTCTCGAAGATGATAGGCTTCTAAGCGAAACCCCCATTCGTTAGTCACTAACGTACGTCGTAGTGACTGAACGAAAGGGAACAATAAAGACTGGCCTGATAAATCGAGCTGGATTTTGCAAGCATTGGAAGTTGATTCAAGTACCTCCAATGAGGACGAAGAAGATGAATGATGAGCCAGACCCTGGGTGTATGTGCCAGCCTAACCCAAGGGCGCAAAGTATCTGGGTTGAAGAAGATGACGATGATATAAAAAGAGTTTTTAGTAGTATAATGCATGATTTGATGTTTGATTATACTACATAACTGTGACAACCACAGGCAAGGCTGAACAAATTGCACACTCATGCTTATAACAATGTACCGATGATAAGACATAGGAATTAGGGAAATTAGAATCTTTTACTCCATTCCTGAAAAAGAGAACAAAAGCAAAATCTGGAAGGAGATGTTTGGTTCTAATATTCCTCCGGAGTGTGGTTGCATAATCTAGTCATTGGTAGTGAAACTGAGTGACTTATTTTAAATCATTAGGGAGCATAACTGAAAAAAACTGGATTCTGAAACTACACATCTGGGAAAAGGTTAGTGAAGGTGGGGCTTAGTTAAGCCCCAGAGGGGGGAATATGTAGAAGATTTTATTATGTAAATATTAGCATTTTATGGCTAATGAAAAGACACTATTATGTTCAAATGTGTAATGATGTTTCAAGGGTGGTCAAATGGTTGCTGACTGTGGTTAAAAGTGTGCTGACTTTGAGAGTGCCCTTTAGAAGGACAGGAACAGAATTAGAACTTAGAATGTGGTGATATGTGAGCCAGGGGGGTTGTTACCATGTTAGGAAGACAACAGTGGTTACCATGTTAGGAAGACAACTATGGTATATATATGACAGAAAAGTCAAGTAGCGGGAGGGCCGGTGGCTGACGGCCCTCCGGCTTCATTGCTGTGTTTGGTGTGAATAAAGCCTCTTCTGAAATCAATGATCCTTGAAGAAGAAATTATTATAGAAAGAGAAATTTTCGACAATCTAAGCTATCAAAAAAGAAAATATAATAAAATTACATTAGTGACATTCAATCACAGATCATGTTCGTTTCGTAGGATGATGATCTGATTTTGATTCTGTATTAGATTAGATTAGATTCAAGTTTATTGTCATTACACATGTACAAGTACAATGCAACGAAATGAGTTTGGAGCAAGCCTCCGAGCCGCAGCTATTTAAAGCGCCGCCACACGCTCTCCAGAAAATAAGAAATGCAGATTGCAAAGCATACATGCAAAACATAACATAACATACATAACACAGTACACGTGGTCACGTGATGGAATTTTTTGTTGGGACTGAGTAAGGGAGATAGGAAGGAGGGAAGGGAGGGGCAGACGGTTGGACGGGGGCAGGGATAGGGGTGAGGTATGTATGATGCGAGTAAGAGTCTGAAGAGTCCTGTGTTGTGTGAGCTTGTGTTGTGTGAATGTGAATGTTAGCCATAACTTAAGATGTTTTCGAGTTCAGTTCTGTGGCTTGTCCTTGAAGGGAGATATGGCAGTGCACAGGGAACGATAGCAAGATAGCAGGACCCAGCTGTCAAGCCGACCTCCCAACCGAGAGAGATACAGAGTAGCTGATGAGGTGAGGGAAGGAGGGGGTCAATATCTTAATCCATTTAGCTGATCTTCGGTAATTTTCCGGACCATAATCAATCAATCCGTTCTGATCCTCAGCGTCAGTGGCAAGCGTCCGGTTCGTGAATTGACTTCGACATTTCATCCAATTTCATGATCAGACCAGACATACTGCGTAGCAGTTCACTAACATGACCCCCGATGGAGCCCAACTCTTCCCTGCGTCTCCACAGTCCGGGCTGAGATGTTACAATACAGTTCCTCAATCTGTGTCACTCTTTGATCTAATACCTTCAGTCGGTCACACACATCCCCGAAGCACTCTTTAATTTCCACAGACAGCGGCTGGGTGAATTTACTGGCAGCTGTCTTACCAATCTTCCGATAGGTCAGGGCAATCCCAAGGCCGAAAAATAGGCACCCCGCTATCAAAATGCCAATTATGAATAAATCCTCCACATCCTCCACGGACAGGACTTCCAGGCACACGACTTGCCAGTTGTTCCAGGCGTCCCGAGTGTAGCCCGCAGCGAAGGTCCCGTCCGGGCAGGTGGGTTCTCCCGGTGCACCCTTCCTTAGTGAGAAAATCTTGTCAATCGCGCTGAGAGACCAGTTAATTAATTCCATTTCAGTATTTTCAGGAGTCCAGCAAGCAGGGGGTCAGAAAAAAAGACAGCGCTAAAGCAGAGCAGGGAGCAGATAAGATTACATTAGTGACATTCAATCGCATATCATGTTCGTTTCGTAGGATGATGATCTGATTTTCTGTATAGGCTATTCTGTAGCCTATATATTTATTTTATAATATATATAAAAAGCATAAAATAAATAAACACTAAATATTTCTCACTTAGCCTAAATAATTAATACATTAAGATGAAAAAACGAAAACATACTGAATCCGTTTTAATCTTAATCTCCGGCGTCAGACACATTTTTTTCATCAAATAAAAATAGCAGTCTATTCGCTCGCTCATTCCGCTCAGCGCCGTTTGCTCAACCCAGAATGCCCTTTGTGCATGCTGGCTCGAAAATATGTGAAGTGATATGAGAAGTAGGCAAAGGCTGTCCCAGAATAAAGTTTTTTCTTTGTTCATTTAAGCCAGAGCTCAGGAACCTTTTTGGACCAAAGAGCCATTTTTTCATTTTTGGTTAAAGCATTTTTATAAAAGAGCCACAGTAAAAAAAAAAAAATTTAATTATTATTTGGAGCACGCACAAAACATCCGGTCAGTAATTCAGTTGTCTTTCACGACCTATCATTCTTTTATTATTTCTTTTTATCAACTGAAATCTGCGCGGATTATCATAAATACAACACATTTATTTATCACAAGGGTCTCTGCGGCAAAAGCGAAAGTAGGCTACCAACGGGTGAAATGTCTCTTTGCACCAGTTTCAATAAAAGGATAGGCCTATTTTAAAGATTATATATGATATATTGAACTGAACTTCACATCGTATATCGCAAATTTTGCTTTTACCATACAGCAAACTAAAAAATAAAAATAAAAAATAATAATAAAAAAAGCATTTTAACCCATTTGAACTGTTTATTAATCTATCAAAATGACTTTTGGTAAACGGTTAAACGGTCAATATAAGCATCCCTAATCCTTGCAACCAGATCAGACTTTTTTTGGCTTCTTTTTGTTTGGTTAGCTGGTGATAAATAGTTATATTTTTATATAACTAAAATATATTTAGTTCCAGGTTAAACTACACAGTATGACTTTTTTGTTGTTGTGGCAAAATAGACACATTTATTGGATATTTCTCCCCATTTTCTTTATAGGAATGAATAATGATGAAAAAGTGCTTTGTTTTCCACCACTTGAGGGCGTGGCCTATTTTCAGACTACACCAATAAACACCGCCCTCAAGCCTGATTGACAGTTGACTGTGTTAGACATCGGAAATGCAAGTGCAAAGGGGATTGCGATTCCATTTGAATTTTGTGCAGGTTGTGGCAGGACACGGAGCAAATAGGTGATTTTCTATTGCTATTCCAAAATGGCAGGGTCATAACTTGTAAGACATTGGAAATGCAATTGCAAACAGACTTTGCTTTTCCATTTGAAATTTGGCAGTCGTTGTTCACTTAAACGAAAATGCAAATGGAAATGCGCGATTTGCAAATGCTTTTGGATTATGTCACATTTTATGCATCCAAAAATTGAAAACGCAATTGCAAATACAATTTGCAATTCTTTTTGAAAATTGTCCGCGATATCTTTCCATACCAGAGTCCTTAGGTGTGTTCGACATCGGCTGCGGCAGGATGCAACTGATCTGCGAGAGTAGCCGCGTGCAGGCGGGGAGGAGCTGCAAACGAAGATGTGAAGTCGGACACTTTCTGCTTCCCGTAGTGACGCTTGCGCTGTGTTTGCATACTTTATCAGCTGAAGTGTACGGAGCCCCCCTAGTCCCACTTTGTCAAAAAAATGTATTATAACTATCTCGTGGCCTCAAGATAGTAACTCTTGGCCTCAAGATAGTATCTTGTGGCCTCAAGATAGTATCTCGTGGCCTCAAGATAGTATTTCATGGCCTCAAGATAGTATTTCGTGGCCTCAAGATAGTAACTTGCGGCCTCAAGATAGTATCTCGTGGCCTCAAGATAGTATCTTGTGGCCTCAAGATAGTAACTCGTGGCCTCAAGATAGTAACTCGTGGCCTCAAGATAGTAACTCGTGGCCTCAAGATAGTAACTCGCGGGCTCAAGATAGTAACTCGTGGCCTCAAGATAGTAACTCGCGGGCTCAAGATAGTATCTCGTGGCCTCAAGATAGTAATTTGTGGCCTCAAGATAGTAACTTGTGGCCTCAAGATACTAACTTGTGGCCTCAAGATAGTAACTTGTGGCCTCAAGATACTATCTCGTGGCCTCAACAGGGCTGTACGTTAACTTTTTTTGCACATAGCACTGGTGCTACAGAGGTTGAAAGTTTTGTAGCACAGCCCACAAAATTGTAGCACATGTATAAAACGTCTGTTACCATGTCTGAAAAATGCAAAAAGTGCTATACAAATACAAATATTTAAGAATAAAAATAATAATAACAATTATTATTATTGTTATATTTTACAGAAAACATAAATCATTAGAAAGGTCTAAGGTTTTATAATAAAATATTAAATTATGATTAAAAAAATGTGACTATAATGTCTTAATTTTTGTCTTATTTTATCTTATGTACTCACTGAGAAAGAAAAAAGTACTGTACACGTCTCTACACCGCGAATCTATCACTGTACTACAGAATATTATAACATAATATAATTTCTGCCTCATTCTGTGATGTGAAGCCTGTCAGATTACAAAAGTAGGTTATTTCAAACACTCGATTAATGTTCTCTTTTGTTGGACAACAGGTTTGTAAACACTTCTCATTACAAGTTTGGAAAGAGGTTGTTGCTTTTTCTAATAGCCTACACATTAAGGGGGCTTTAACACTGGGCACGTTTGCTGTGGTCATGTCCAAATGCGATTGTTCAGCGCTGGTCTGGTTTCACACTCAACTTGATTCTATCGAACCCTGGTGCACTTGTTCATCTTACATCATCAAAAATGTGCACGGCGGATGATAGAAAACACACTGCAGTAAATATATTGTTTTTATTAATTTGGTGCTATTATGCGCAGCTGGGTAAACAACTCTTGGGTTTACTGTATTTGCGTCGCATGAAGTTCATTTGTTGCCCTGATTGCACGCATATGCGCAAATTCACGTGAATCGAGGACAGTTCGAGTGCCACCTCCTTTCACCGCGATTGACAGCTTTTATTCACAGTTTTTCATGCAAACCGTGACGCTTTTCAAATTAAATGCTAATGAGTCCATCTCACAGTGCATGCAGAGATAGAGCAGCATTTATTGCGAACAGATCGATCCACCCTGATCAGTGCTGCGCTTCATCTGCAAATTTAGGCTATTTATTTATTTATTTAAAAATTGAAGCGATTTTCTTAATTTCACAAAGAGAAATCTCGATTTTGGTTTAATTTCAGTCAATCGTGCAGCCCTAGATTAACCTCACACAAGCACAAAACAAATTCTCCCTTCACTCAAACGAGCTCTGTCTCACATGCTAAACTGTATCACACGCGTGCTAATGGGGTAAATATATTCATCGCACAGACAGATTTTTTTGTAGATTTTTTTTCATATATGTCTGTAAGATTTTTATTATTTTTACTATTATTATTTTTTGTAGATTTTTTTTCATATATGTCTATAAGATTTTTATTATTTTTACTATTATTATTTATATTCCTTTAAATGTCTTTATGTGCACATCAACTGTGACACAAGAATTGTTCCCCGGGTTATCAATAGCATCAATAAAGATCAATAAAGTATTTCTGATTCTGATTTTAAGTTAGCCTATAGTGGAGTGTGCAGACTGGTTCATTAATTATTGAAGTGTTTCACGTTGTGGTAGTTTTGAATGTAAGAAAAGCATGTGTCCGTGTAGCCTATGAAAAAACGCCAGCAGATGGTGTTCTAGGCTTAGAAGGTCTGTTATTACAATTTTTTACAATCGCTATGACAATTTTTTCCATTCATTTTAACAAATTTCCTAAACTCTTAAGACAGTTAGCACAACATCTGTCTCTGTAGGCTATACAATTAACACATTTATTGTTGCTTTTACACAAAATGCATACAGTTAACACAAATTTAAAATGCTTGAACTTCTTATACACACAAGCTCAACCAAGACCAAAACAATGAATTTGTACTGCCAAATTTACCAATTTACACTGTATGTCAGAACAGATAACATCATGTTCTAAACCTAACCTTATAGGCTAAAGTAAAAGTGAACAGCTGTCTATACTGTGAATTGAAACACAACTATATCCCCTGTATTTTATTCCATTGATACTGAGAAACAGCCGATTTATGCAAATATATAAATCACAGCTGATTCCATCTAGGAATTGTTCATGTGTTGGTGTTCTTTCAATCACATGGCCATATAGTATAAAAGAGGACATCTTTGGTATTATCTTGTGGAAAAGGAACAATATAGAGCAACAAAAAGAAAGTAAGAAAAATGCCTTCATGAGGGAGAGGAATATGAGTACCAGGACAAGGGAGAGGATTGGGACAAGGGCGAGGGAGAGGAGTGAGTGGGACAAGAGCAAGGGAGAGGAATGCCTGGAAAAGGACAAGGTAGAGATTGAGGAGTTAGAATGCATGGTGGCGCTCAAAGAAGGGCCAGAATTAGGGTAACTGATTAAATAAGAGCTAATATCATAGACCATGTCATAAACCACATGCTATCATAAGCCGCGTTTCCACCGAAATTAACCGGAACTATTTGTACCAGGAACTTTTTTCCCAGGAACTTTTTCTCCCCCAGACCTGCTACTGTCTGCGTTTCTTCAATATTCAGAGAATATTGCACAGAATGCAATACAGGGTCCAGTTTAATAACAAAGGGTCCATGTGTCAGACACTTTACTATCTTGAGGCCACAAGATACTATCTTGAGGCCACGAGTTACTATCTTGAGGCCACAAGTTAGTATCTTGAGGCCACGAGATAGTTATAATGAATTTTTTTTGACAAAGTGGGACTAGGGGGGCTCCGTAGAAGTGAAATAAATGCAATATTTGGCAATACACAGATGTTTCAGAGACAGTTGAATCCGGCCGCAGCCGATGTCGAACACACCTAATGTTATCTTATATTCAAAAAAATATACAAGACAAACAAAAATATTTTGTCAATAAAATACAATTATTATCTTTTTTAAATAAAATAATGGCATTTTTAATCATTAAAAATTTAAGCATTTTTGAGTTTGACTACAAATACATCGCTAAATACAAATCCCCTACTTGTACTGCTTAATAGAGCGCGTGTTTGTACAATAATAAAGTTCAACATATAAGCCTACACTATCAATGAAGTGAGGTCTACATTTTTTTATCAGTTTTATTTTGATAAACATGACAATATAACATAGAGACTACATGAACGGAAGTTCCCTTTCGAACGGTCAGTTCGTACTGCGTCTTAAGACGCCATGGGTAGGTTCTCCTACTCTCGAATATACTGAAGTAATTGTAAAATCACGCAGTGCTACTGCCCAGTCAAAACAGTGTCGAGACATCTCGCACGCTATTGGCTGGCCAGTGGGAACTGCATGAACCAATGGCAGAACAGCGTAATCTGAGCGAACCAAAGGGCACAAAGCCCGCGAAGCTGAGCGCAAGAGCCCGCGAAAGGGGCATATAAAATACGCTGTAACTGTCAAAAACGTCAGATTAATCTCCTTCAGCGACGATCTACGGTCCTCGCTGATAAACTCGAACTACACCACCTTCACCGTGAATTGACGAGCCTGCAGCGGAATAGCGAACTAACCAGCCCGGACGTCCTGCGAGAGTCAGCGGCCTGCTGTATTTTTCAGCGCGCTCAAATCGCCAGCGATCCCGCGAGCTGTCACGCCTTTCCCCTGCGCTCTTTGGTGAAACACTACGGTGTATCCTTTCTGTACAATACTGAGAAAAACATATCACTTGTGTGCAGTACTTACCTGCACTAGGAGGATAACCACGACGGGTGCGTGATCTGTCTGGGCAAGGCCCACGCGGACGCTGCTCTCGCCGGGTCCGGCTGCTCTCACTGCGAGGGTATGCCCATTTCCTCCCTCCGTTCGCGGATAGCGCTCTTTTCAGAGCGCGACCCCGGCCCTCGCGCTCTCCCGTTCCCCTTTCCGCCCGAGCCGCGGCGGGAAAGAACGGCGGAGCCAGAGGGCTGAGTATACCGAGGCTAGCGAGTTCACGTCGGCCCAGTGCCCGCGTGACTCGTCTTCACCTCAGAGAGACGTTTCCCCTGTGACTTTCCCTCGATCGGACCTGCTCCCTCCGCTCAACGCTGAGGGCTTGGTTTCATTCGGCGGCAATGAGGAAGACGAATCCGCACGATTACCAACGTCTCGCTCTTCCTCTTCTCTCACTCGGGCCGCGCTAAGAAGCGCCGCGGACAGAGAATGCCAGAGTGGACGAGCGAACTAATGCCGGAGCTTCCCGCATTACTCGCTCTCAGACTGCTGGAGATATTGAGAGCGCGACCGTTACAGACTCCGCTTTCTTCAGCGGCAGCGCGTGCTCCCTCTCTCGCTCTCAGCGCGCGCTCACTATCGAGAGCGTGACTTACGTCATTGCTGTCTAGCGCATAATGGCGGCCAAGCCCTGCGCCTTTTTCACTCTATCACTTCTCTCAGTTCTATTCAGACGACTAGAGAGGTTCAACAGTGTAGTAAACGAGCCTGTTATGAAGCACGCCCACACTACAAAACCAAAACACCATCGAGAGCGCGACTTACATCATAGCCACGCCCTCTGCTGTTACGTGCACTTTCGCACACAGGGTCGCTGGTTCGAGCCCAGCTCTCACAGGTTTCTCATGGAGTCTCAATTAAGTGAATGGCGGCCAAGCACTCCACCACTTCTCTCAGTCCCCTATTCAGGCGACTGAAGAGGTTCAACAGTGTAGTAAACGAGCCTGTTATGAAGCACGCCCCCCCTACAAACCAAAACACCGCCGAGAGCGCGACTTACGTCATAGCCACGCCCTCTGCTGTTACGTGCACTTTCGCACACAGGGTTGCTGGTTCGAGCCCCGCTCTCACAGGTTTCTCATTGAGTCTCAATTTAGTGAATGGTGGCCAAGCACTCCACCACTTCTCTCAGTCCCCTATTCAGGCGACTGAAGAGGTTCAACAGTGTAGTAAACGAGCCTGTTATGAAGCACGCACACCCTACATACCAAACACAGTTGAGAGCGCGACTTACGTCATAGCCACGCCCTCTGCTGTTACGGTGCACTTTTGCACACAGGGTTGCCGGTTCGAGCCCCGCTCTCACAGGTTTCTCAGTGAGTCTCAATTTAGTGAATGGTGGCCAAGCACTCCACCACTTCTCTCAGTCCCCTATTCAGGTGAATGGAGAGGTTCACCATTACAGTAAACGAGCCTGTTATAAAACATGCACGCCTGTACACAAAACGTTGTATTAACGGCGATCCTAATAAACAATTAAGAGTTTTTTCCTCTGTTATGACTGCAGGCAGTGTGTCCCCTACATAGGGTGTACCCCTATGCACTGTTAATTCAGCGCTATAGAACCACTCAAAAGTCCTGCTGTGGCTGGATTACCACCACAGACTTCCTTTACATTCTCTCAATCCCCTCAGTTCAGGCGACTGGAGATGTAAATATTGCAGTCAACTAGCCTGTTGTCAAACATGCTCGCCTGTACACCAATGCTGTTTTAACAACGACCTTACTAAAATACGTGCACCTTGCACATAAGCACTGTTCTCACAGATTTTCGCTTTTTAGCGCGCGCCCACTACAAGTGTGCTCCGCTACACATAAGTGCTGTCCGCACAGTGTCACAAACACAAACCAACCGGCGGACATCTGAACAGAGCCCTTATCAAATAGCTTTCAGAATGCTGACAAACTGAACACAGAAAGCAGCCCTGACAGGCTGATCAGGAAGAGAGGAGGTTTGAGTCCCGCCCAAGCCGGTCCGCCTCCCAAAAGACTCTGAGTCTCCTCACGGCCCGTTTTTTGTTCCGGTCAGGGAGAAAAACATACTGTTCTGAATGTTTTTTTCATGCAATGATTGTAAACTACGAGTCTGCTTAATGCGTGTTCCCTGCATTTTACCGCCATAAAGGCGAGTCTTTTGAGATTCGCGTTCGACGGGAAGGCTTATCAGTACACAGTCCTGCCATTTGGCCTGTCCCTGGCCCTCCGCACTTTCATGAGGTGCATGGATGCAGCTCTCTCCCCCTTAAGACAAGCGGGAATGCGCATTCTGAACTACCTCGACGACTGGCTCATACTGGCCCAGTCAGAGGAAGAAATAAAATCTCACAAATCTATGCTACTCAGCCATCTAGAATGCCTGGGTCTCAGAATAAATACAGCCAAGAGCTTATTGCTTCCCAGGCAGAGAACCTCCTTCCTGGGAACGATTTTAGACTCAGCCCAAATGAGGGCGTGGCTATTGGACGAACGCGCTCTGACTACACAGCAGCTTGCATGTTCATTCAAAATGGGAACCAACACACCCCTAAAAAATTTCAGAGAATGCTAGGCCTAATGGCAAAAGCTTCTCCAGTACTTCCGCTGGGTATGAAGCACATGCGCCCCCTGCAGTACTGGCTGAAATCACGGGTTCCTTCCCAAGCGTGGCATTCAGGCCAGCTTTGGATCAAAGTGGGCCGCGGCTGTGTCAAAGCCCTGGCCCCGTGGTCACTTGGAAACAGTTTCCAGACGGGTGGTGGTCACCACGGACACCTCCAACTCAGTTTGGGGCGCTCTGTACGAGGGCGAACCGGCCTTCGGCTCATGGTCGAGCACGGAGTCACGGTTGCACATAAACTGCCTAGAAATGCTGGCAGTAGTGCTAGCCCTCAAGACTTTTTTACCACGTCTCTCAGGTCACCATGTTCTAGTCCGCACGGACAACACGACTGTGATCTCCTACATAAACCGCCAAGGCGGGCTCAGGTCGAGATGGCTCAACCAACAGGTCAGACATCTCCTCCTATGGGCAAAAGGCAAATTACATTCACTAAAAAGCAGTGCATGTGCCAGGCAGACTGAACCAGGGAGCAGACATGCTCTCCAGGGGCCTTGTGTCCCCGGGGGAATGGGCCATCCATTCCTAAATGGTTCAAATGATATGGAGTGTTTTTGGGAGGGCAGAGGTCGACCTCTTCGCCTCCGAAGACAACTGTCATTGCCCAATCTATTTTTCAAAGAACAAGGATGCGCTGGCCCACAAATGGCCCAGCTGCATACTTTATGCTTTTCCACCAGTACCGCTCATTCCCCAAATTTTAAAAAGGATCAGGGAATGAGAGCACACATTCCTGCTAGTGGCTCCACTCTGGCGAACCCACATCAGGTTTCCCGAGTTGATTCAGTTACTATCAGCAGCCCCATGGCCAGTTCCCCTAAGGAAAGATCTCCTTTCTGAGGCGAACGGGACAATCCGGCACCCCCACCCCAAAATTGTGGGCGTTACATGTTTGGCAACTCAAGGGGGGCTCAAGAACCTCCCAGTGAGTGTCTTGAGCACCGTCAGTGAAGCTAGAGCTCCGTCTACTAGACGTCTCTATGCCCTTAAATGGTCAGTGTTCTCTGACTGGTGTTCAGTCAGGAACTATAACCCAGTGTCATGCGAGATATCACAATTCTTGTTTTTCTATAAGAGATGTTGGATGCAGGACACACTCCATCCACACTCAAAGTCTACACGGCAGCTATCGCCGCATCTCATACGCCTATAGCTGGCCAATCAGTACGCAGACACACCATGGTCATAAAATTCTTAAAAGGAGCCAGGAGGCTTAACCCCCTTCTCCCTCCTACGGTGCCATCCTGGGACCTTCATTAGTCCTAAGAGCACTAAAAAGACCTCCCTTCGAGCCGCTGCAGACGGCTGAATTAAAGCCACTTTCGCTGAAAACTGCCCTGCTACTAGCACTGGCATCTGTTAAGCGTGTCAGTGACATTCAAGCGTTATCTGTGAACGCATCATGTTTAGATTTGGCCCAGGCGATTCTAAAGTCATCCTCAAACCAGGGCATGGTTATGTACCTAAAGTGCTTTCAACACCGTTCAAAGCACAGGTAATCACTCTCTCTGCCCTCCCCACTTCGGAGGATGAGAGACAGTTACACCTGCTCGGCCCTGTTAGGTCGCTTAGAGCATATATTGAGCGGTCCTCCCACTTTAGACAGTCGGAGCAGCTCTTTGTAAGTTTTGGTGACCGAACTAAGGAACTTCCGGTCACCAAACAAAACCTAGCCAGATGGCTAGTGGACGCGATAGCGTTAGCATATGACACTATGGGCCTCCAATGCCCCATAGGTGTCAAAGCTCACTCCACCAGAGGCATGGCCTCCTCTTGGGCGTGGTCTAGTGGAGTTTTCTATGGGTGACATTTGTAGATCGGCAGGTTGGTCCTCACCATCTACTTTAACCAGATTCTTCAGTCTGGATGTCCCTGCACTGCAGGCACAAGTCCTCGCTGTATAAAAATACTAAGACGGCCTAACGAATATCAGACGGCCTTGTAAGCCCGTCCCCGTCATAAGTTGGCATTGGGGCCTTCATATGCTTCAATGCTTACACATTCCTTATAGTTACCGGCCTCTATGAGCCCAGTAGTATAAGACGTGTGTACATATATATTATTAATATAAATGATGTGTCAGTAACTCTAGTCTTGAGCCCTTTCTAATAAGTGTTCAAACTTGAGGGAGTACATGTCACTGCGCTTATCATAGCACGGCGGGATTTTACAGGTTCCCATGGCGTCTTAAGACGCAGTACGAACTGACCGTTCGAAAGGGAACGTACTCGGTTACTTAACGTAACCTCGGTTCCCTGAGATAAGGGAAGGAGTACTGCGTAGACGGCCGTGCTATGGCGCTGACTCGGGTGATCGTCGCTTCAGTCGATTTAACCTGACGTTTTTGACAGTTACAGCGTATTTTATATGCCCCTTTCGCGGGCTCTTGCGCTCAGCTTCGCGGGCTTTGTGCCCTTTGGTTCGCTCAGATTACGCTGTTCTGCCATTGGTTCATGCAGTTCCCACTGGCCAGCCAATAGCGTGCGAGATGTCTCGACACTGTTTTGACTGGGCAGTAGCACTGCGTGATTTTACAATTACTTCAGTATATTCGAGAGTAGGAGAACCTACCCATGGCGTCTTAAGACGCAGTACTCCTTCCCTTATCTCAGGGAACCGAGGTTACGTTAAGTAACCGAGTACGTTTTACTGTTATAAAAAACAGATTTGTGAGCATTATTTGAGCTGAAGGTGTCTGAATAAACACGAAAAACACGTGATGGCTGTCATACGGTGAATGTGGCCAATCCTGGAACTGCTGTGTCGTCATCAGAGTCGCACTCGCGGTGCTTTGTTGACATACGTCACTATCGCGTGGCGTCGGCGCTGCCTCAAGTCGGAAAAAATTTCTAACCAACTGTCACTGCTTCAAGTCAGCCGCCGATCGGTCTGCGCATCGCTGGGTGAAGTCGAACAAGTTGGCTCAGCCAATCTGGTTGATGGGTTTGTGAGGAGAGTGCTGTACTTTGAAATTTATCACATTACATTTAGATAACCAAATGTTTTTGTTGTTCTTGTGTCTTTTTATTTTGGTAAAATCTTTGCACTTTTGTTGTTTTTTTAGGTAATTTGGTGTTGGTATTTGGGGTTAGGGTGGGATTAGGGGTGAGGGTACGAGGCTGAATCCAGCTTCTTATTCGCAGCTTCTTATTGACGCTATCCGGTCCACCTTAAAAGACGCGACGCTTCCGCGTCTTTGGTTTCTTATTCACGTTCTTAGGGACCGTGCGTTTTTTTCTCTTTTTCAAGCTTTTTAAGGGATTGTGTTGCTTTTGTGTCCATTTTCAGAATAAAAGAATACTATATTAGCGAAGATTGACTGTAAAAATATTAAGGCACATACAATATAATTACAGTGTGCCTATTCTTTAATTATTGTACATGCCATCAGCTCAATTTAGGGACCATGTGGTTTTTCTCTTATTCACACTTTTGATACTATTGTGTCTATTTTCAGAAAAGAATAATAAACTATTTTAAACACATAAATATCAGTGAAGATGACTGTAAAAAATACAAATGTACATAAAATATAATTACATTATTCTTCAGTTATTGCACTTGGATGCTTTGAATGCATTAATAAATCAATAAAAGGTAAGGTAACTAGAGATTAATGCCAGCTCCAGCTTGGATCCAGCCTCCGATCGAAGACTTCAGATGAACCAACACCAGATGACACCTACCTCTGCAAGGTCTCCAGAACATCAAATATGGATGAAATACAAAATGTATAATCATGTTATCATTGCTCTGAAATGCAAACTAATTTTGCTTAAATGGATATATGATATTTGTCAATACTGTAATTTGTAATATCTTACAACATTTGGGGAAGTAAAACATTTCAGGTGCTTTATACCCATCGTGCTTGAATATCATCATTCAAATTTTCAAAGATTTTTACTGTAGCGTTATGAATTTATGGACCAACGAATTTGACAAATGACGTCATTACTGTCTGTCTTACGTACAGTAAGAGCCTTTACATTAATGGCACAAGTGGCCCATTTGGAGGCGCTATATCTCGGCTGCTTCTATGGGTGTGTTCACAGTTCCACTGGGGCATTATACCCAGTGTGCCTGACTGTCACCATACAAAATTCCAGACATTTTTACTGTAGAATTATGAAGTTATGGATTCATGAACTTGACATATATGACAATACAGTTAGAAGAGCTATTGCATTGTTGGCCCATTTGGAGGCGCTATATCTCGGTTGCTTTTATAGGTGCGTTCACAGTTCCACTGCGGCATTATACCCAGTGTGCCTGACTGTCACCATACAAAATTCCAGACATTTTTACTGTAGCATTTTGAAGTTATGGATTCATGAACTTAACATATATAACAATACAGTTAGAAGAGCTATTGCATTGTTGGCCCATTTGGAGGCGCTATATCTCGGCTGTGTTTATGGGTGCGTTCACAGTGCCACTGGGGCATTATACCCACTGTGCCTGGCTGTCACCATGCAAAATTCCAGACATTTTTACTGTAGCATTTTGAAGTTATGGATTCATGAACTTGACATATATAACAATACAGTTAGAAGAGCTATTGCATTGTTGGCCCATTTGGAGGCGCTATATCTCGGTTGCTTTTATGGGTGCGTTCACAGTTCCACTGCGGCATTATACCCAGTGTGCCTGACTGTCACCATACAAAATTCCAGACATTTTTACTGTAGCATTTTGAAGTTATGGATTCATGAACTTAACATATATAACAATACAGTTAGAAGAGCTATTGCATTGTTGGCCCATTTGGAGGCGCTATATCTCGGCTGCTTTTATGGGTGCGCTCACAGTTCCACTGGGGAATTATACCCAGTGTGCCTGGCTGTCACCATGCAAAATTCCAGACATTTTTACTGTAGCATTTTGAAGTTATGGATTCATGAACTTGACATATATAACAATACAGTTAGAAGAGCTATTGCATTGTTGGCCCATTTGGAGGCGCTATATCTCGGCTGTGTTTATGGGTGCGTTCACAGTGCCACTGGGGCATTATACCCACTGTGCCTGGCTGTCACCATGCAAAATTCCAGACATTTTTACTGTAGCATTTTGAAGTTATGGATTCATGAACTTGACATATATAACAATACAGTTAGAAGAGCTATTGCATTGTTGGCCCATTTGGAGGCGCTATATCTCGGCTGCTTTTATGGGTGCGTTCACAGTTCCACTGGGGCATTATACCCAGTGTGCCTGGCTGTCACCATGCAAAATTCCAGACATTTTTACTGTAGCATTTTGAAGTTATGGATTCATGAACTTGACATATATAACAATACAGTTAGAAGAGCTATTGCATTGTTGGCCCATTTGGAGGCGCTATATCTCGGCTGTGTTTATGGGTGCGTTCACAGTGCCACTGGGGCATTATACCCACTGTGCCTGGCTGTCACCATGCAAAATTCCAGAGATTTTTACTGTAGCATTTTGAAGTTATGGATTCATGAACTTGACATATATAACAATACAGTTAGAAGAGCTATTGCATTGTTGGCCCATTTGGAGGCGCTATATCTCGGCTGCTTTTATGGGTGCGTTCACAGTTCCACTGGGGCTTTATACCCAGTGTGCCTGCCTGTCACCATACAAAATTCCAGACATTTTCACTGTAGCATTTTGAAGTTATGGATTCATGAACTTGACATATATGACAATACAGTTAGAAGCGCTATTGCATTGTTGGCCCATTTGGAGGCGCTATATCTCGGTTGCTTCTATAGGTGCGTTCACAGTTCCACTGGGGCATTATACCCACTGTGCCTGGCTGTCACCATGCAAAATTCCAGACATTTTTACTGTAGCATTTTGAAGTTATGGATTCATGAACTTGACATATATAACAATACAGTTAGAAGAGCTATTGCATTGTTGGCCCATTTGGAGGCGCTATATCTCGGCTGTGTTTATGGGTGCGTTCACAGTTCCACTGGGGCATTATACCCAGTGTGTCTGACTGTCACCATGCAAAATTACAGACATTTTTACAGTAGTATTTTGAAGTTATGGATCCATGAACTTGACATATATGACAGTACAGTTAGAATAACTAGCATTATTGGCCCATTGGAGGCACTATATCTCGGCTGCCTTCATGGGTGCGTTCAAATTTGAACTGGAGCCTTATTCCCAATTAACTTGACTGTCACCACGCATTATTATGAGCAATTGCACTGTATCATTATTGAGTTATGATCCTATGATTCTGAGAGATATTACATACAGTTACATGAGAAATTGCACTATTGGCCCAGATGGAGGCGCTATATCTCAACTGCCTTTAAAGGTGCATTCAAATTTGAACTGGATCCTTAAACCCAATGATCTTGACTGTCACCATGCAACATTATGAACAATTTTACTGTAGCATTATTGAGTTATTGTCCCATGATTCTGAGAGATATGACATACAGTTACATGAGAAATTGCACTATTGGCCCAGATGGAGGCGCTATATCTCCGCTGCCTTTAAGGGTGCGTTCAAATTTGAACTGAAGCCTTATTCCCAGTGCACTTGACTGTCACCATGCCAAAATATAGACATTTTTATTTAAGCATTGTGAGGTTATGAACCCATACATTTGAAGTATTTTAAAATATACTTGTAGGTTTTTTTTTGTTTTTTATGTAATTGTCCATTGTGCAAAGAAATAACGACTGGTTTTGAAGAACTGAAAATACATTTTATCCAGCATTAAACCAAGTTATTTATTTATCTCAATGGTTTTCTACGTTTGTTGTTGTCATAGTATGTAATGCTATATATGACCATTTTTAGAAATGTAGTACCATTGCCGTTGGTCCATTTGGAGGCGCTGTCAATTTCCTATATATATACAGTGAGCAAAATAAGTATTTGAACACCCTGCTATTTTGCAAGTTCTCCCACTTAGAAATCATGGAGGGGTCTGAAATTGTCCACTGTATCATGCAAATAAATAGTTAAAAAATCATATATTGTGATTTCTGTTTTTTTTTTTTTTAGATTATGTCTCTCACAGTGGACATGCACCTACGATGACAATTTCAGACCCTCCATGATTTCCAAGTGGGAGAACTTGCAAAATAGCAGGGTGTTCAAATACTTATTTTCCTCACTATATATAGCCTATATATGTGCCTTCACTATTGAGTCAGGATTTCGCCAAGATTCGTCTTGTATAATGGAACTTTTTTGATTAAAAACATAGCGTTTTGCAGTAAGGGTTTATGCAATATACATCAGCAATAAACCTATGCTCCAATTACTAGCTACACTGTGACTAACCATGCTGGAAGACTCGAAAGATGTCTAAACAAGTCTACAGGCAAGTGAACTACTTGATGCATTACATTTTAGTAGCCTAAATGTGTTGCAAACGCCCCAGTGGAACTGTGAACGCACCCATAAAGACAGCCGAGATATAGCGCCTCCATTGGGCCAATAATGCGTTATTCTAACTGTACTGTCATATATGTCTAATTCATGGATCCATAACTTCAAAATACTACAGTAAAATGTCTGACATTTTGCATGGTGACAGTCAGACACACTGGGTATAATGCTCCAGTGGAACTGTGAACGCACCCATTGAAGCAATCGAGATATAGCGCCTCCAAATGGGCCAACAATGCAATAGCGCTTCTAACTGTATTGTTATATATGTCAAGTTCATGAATCCATAACTTCAAAATGCTACAGTAAAAATGTCTGGAATTTTGCATGGTGACAGTCAGGCACAGTGGGTATAATTCCCCAGTGGAACGGTGAACGCACCCATAGAAGCAACCGAGATATAGCGCCTCCAAATGGGCCAACAATGCAATAGCTCTTCTAACTGTATTGTTATATATGTCAAGTTCATGAATCCATAACTTCAAAATGCTACAGTAAAAATGTCTGGAATTTTGCATGGTGACAGTCAGGCACAGTGGGTATAATTCCCCAGTGGAACGGTGAACGCACCCATAGAAGCAACCGAGATATAGCGCCTCCAAATGGGCCAACAATGCAATAGCGCTTCTAACTGTATTGTCATATATGTCAAGTTCATGAATCCATAACTTCATAATTCTACAGTAAAAATGTCTGGAATTTTGTATGGTGACAGTCAGGCACACTGGGTATAATGCCGCAGTGGAACTGTGAACGCACCCATAAAAGCAACCGAGATATAGCGCCTCCAAATGGGCCAACAATGCAATAGCTCTTCTAACTGTATTGTCATATATGTCAAGTTCATGAATCCATAACTTCATAATTCTACAGTAAAAATGTCTGGAATTTTGTATGGTGACAGCCAGGCACACTGGGTATAATGCCCCAGTGGAACTGTGAACACACCCATAGAAGCAGCCGAGATATAGCGCCTCCAAATGGGCCACTTGTGCCATTAATGTAAAGGCTCTTACTGTACGTAAGACAGACAGTAATGACGTCATTTGTCAAATTCGTTGGTCCATAAATTCATAACGCTACAGTAAAAATCTTTGAAAATTTGAATGATGATATTCAAGCTGTCAGAAACCAATCAGCAGACTCTGCATCACGATCCACACAACGTTCAATCTCCCCAGAATTCTAATCACCCACACCTGTTCACAATCAGTAACCTCATCAACCAGCTCCATAAAACACTCACACTCACTGCAGTCTAGCGTCAAGCCTCCAACAGGAACTGACCGTATTTCCTCTGTCTCTGTCTGTTAGAGAAAACCTTTGAGTACCCTGTTCACTGAAAATACTCACCTGTGTATCACTAACCTCTGAATCTGTCTGTAATCCTCAGAAGAGCTGTTGCTGATCACCGATGTCCTAGCCACCAGTACTCATCCAAGGCTCATTGAAACCTCAGTTTCTCCCGCTGAACCCTCACCGTATCCTGTAAGAATTAAGGCCAGTGTTATCATTCTGGGATTATTCACGAAAATACAGGATTTCTAGAGTGTGCCCCGACCTGTTGTGGATCCAGCATCTTATGTTCACTTAAATCCTCTCGTCTGGAAAAGACAATTCCCATGCACAGATCTGAAGAGGAATCCTCACCCATGGTGGATCCTGATCTCCTTTATTGAACTATTCTGAAAGTTAATTTGAGTTCCTAACCTGTTGAGTGAATATTACCCGCTGTGGATCCCGAACTCTTATGTTTTGTTGCCCCGGGTTTTTCCCCCGAATCCCTTGCACCTGCTGTCCTAACATTCAATAAAGTTGTGTTATTTCACATCACCTCGATCTCTGAGTCCATCGTATCCTGACAGAAGGCTTGACCAACTAAACTTCAAATCGATGGTATGGATATAACACAGCCAACTCCCGCCGCTATTCCCATACAATCTGCAAGCAATGCTACCGCTTCAGCAGCATCAGCTCCCGGTACTTCCGCAAACACTGCTCCCACGCTGGTGTGCTGGGCTAACTCCGCCTCCCGACTAGCGCCATTCTCCGGCCTGGCGGAGGACTGCAATGGATTCCTTTTGCAGTGTTCACTAGCTCTTGAAATACAAGCTCAAACATACCCCACTGATCGATCAAAGATCTCGTTTATAATTCAACATCTATCTGGATCAGCATTAAGATGGGCAGAGTCACTGTGGATGCAACAAACAGAAGTTACTACAACATTGCAGGATTTTGTCGATCATTTCAAGGAGGTGTTTGGACAACCCATCAGTGATTCCTCCATCAGTGACAAATTACTGCAGCTCCGCCAGGGTAACAAATCTGTTTCAGAATATTCCATCGAATTCCGGACACTAGCCTCTGCAAGTGGTTGGAATGAAAGAGCCCTCATCTCTGTGTTTCGTCGAGGCTTAAATCCTGCTCTCCGCCTACAGCTCGCCATTTATGATGATAATCTAGGGCTAGAAAAATTCATACAACAAGCCCTGCGCATTCATCAAAGATCACAGAGTTGTTATCACGATTCCCGATTATCCAATACACATTTCAATAGAACCCCATCTGACTCCACTTCTGAGAGTTCACCCGAAAAGATGCAGGTCGATGCTCATAGACTCTCCCTGGCTGAACGTACCCGAAGAAGAGAACTGAGGTTATGCCTATACTGCGGGACAGCGGGTCACTTTCTCAAGGAATGTCCAACTCGTCCACCTCGACTGATGGTGAGTTCAGTGCAAACTCTAATTCCAGTTTCAACTCCTCTCACTATCCCAGTAATTCTGAAATCCCACAATCTCCAAGTCTCCACAGCTGCCATCATTGATTCCGGGTCAGCGGGGAACTTCGTATCAGGGAAGCTTTGTAAGAGACTCAAACTCCAGAGGATCAACACTCCAAAACCATACTCCATCCACGCTGTAACTGGCGAATTTATCAACAAGGGGTACGTTACCACTCAGACACCACCTATCATTTTGTACATTGATGACACTCACCAAGAAAGTTTCGAACCATTTATCCTGGAAAACAGTCAGATTGAGGTTATTTTAGGACGTCCATGGTTAATCCGTCATCAACCTGATATCAACTGGCAGACTGGCAAAATCAATAGATGGGGCTGTCAGTGTCTCCTATCAGAAGAACATCATTCTGTTCAAACCAACTCCCAATCACCAAAGATCATTAGTCTGAGTTCCACTTCCATTGAAAGTCCCACAGAAAATGTATCTGTCACTTTTCCCCATTGTTACTCCTCGTTCTCCGACGTTTTCAATCCAGTTGCGGCCTCCAAATTACCCCCACATCGACCCTGGGATTGCGAAATTAATCTGATTCCCGGAGAATCTGTTCCAAAGGGTCGTATCTATTCCCTGTCAATTCCTGAGCAAGAAGCCATGCGAGCGTACATTGACGAAGCCTTACAACAAGGTTACGTCCGTCCCTCCACTTCTCCCGCAGCTGCTAGCTTCTTCTTCGTATCCAAGAAGGATGGAGGTCTAAGACCCTGTATTGATTACAGAGCTTTAAATAAGATTACCACAAAGTTCAGTTATCCATTACCACTCATTCCTTCAGCTCTGGAGCAACTCCGAGAAGCCAAAATTTTCACCAAGCTGGATCTCCGAAGTGCTTATAATCAAGTTAGGATTCGAGAAGGGGATGAGTGGAAGACGGCATTCATAACTCCTGCAGGACACTATGAATACCTCGTCATGCCTTATGGCCTTGTAAACGCTCCTTCGGTCTTCCAGAGCTTCATGGACGAGGTATTCCGAGACTTCCTGGGGCACTTCATGTTGGTGTATATTGATGATATCTTAATTTTCTCCAAAAATCCAGTAGAACATCAACATCATGTCTCTTCAATACTCCAAAGACTTCGTGAATTCAATCTGTTTTTAAAGACTGAAAAGTGCACTTTCCATCAATCTCAGGTTGAATTCTTGGGTTACCAAATTAGTGAAAGAGGTGTGGAAATGGATAATAGGAAGACTGACGCCATCATGTCCTGGCCCACTCCTACTTCGATCAAAGAGCTCCAGAGATTTCTCGGCTTCGCTAATTTCTACCGAAGATTTATTCACGGGTACAGCATGTTAACAGCTCTTTTAACCTCTTTGCTGAAAGGCAAACCCAAGACCCTTCTATGGACCCCAGAGGCTGATCGTACCTTTCACTCACTCAAGACTGCATTCACCACTGCTCCCCTACTTAAGCACCCAGATCCTGAAAAGGTGTTTATCGTTGAAGTCGATGCCTCTACCTCAGGTGTAGGAGCTGTCTTATCTCAATACTCTGAGAGCTCCTCCAAGCCCTTACCTTGTGCCTTCTTTTCAAAGAAGTTGTCCATTGCTGAAAGCAATTACGACATAGGTAATCGCGAACTTTTGGCAGTGAAACTTGCCTTAGAAGAGTGGAGGCACTGGTTGGAGGGAGCTAAGCACCCGTTCATAGTCTTCACTGACCATAAGAACCTCCAGTACCTAAAAGAGGCAAAACGACTTAATCCACGGCAAGCCAGATGGGCATTATTCTTCACTCGCTTCCATTTTAGAATTGCTTATCGTCCAGGTTCCAAGAATATCAGAGCAGATGCTCTTTCTCGTATCCATGCCCCTGAAGTTCCAATCGAAGAGCCAGAGACCATTCTACCAGAACAGATATTCGTCAACCCCATCCGATGGGACATCAATGAACAGTTGCTGGAGTTATCTCAACAGCATCCTGGACCTCCAGAATGCCCTCCAGGAAAGATTTATGTGCCTCAAGAATTCCGCCATTCCTTAATTTTTTCGGCTCATTCATCAGTTGGCACAGGGCATCCAGGGGTACACAAGACATGTTCCACGCTCCAACTCCGATATTGGTGGCCAAACATGCAGCAAGATATTACAACCTTTATCCAGGGATGTATTCCATGTGCTATGTCAAAGGTCCCAAGAAAACTTCCATCCGGTAAACTGGTCCCACTCCCTGTTCCAAAACGACCCTGGTCCCATATCGGTGTTGACTTTGTCACCGATCTCCCAAACTCAGCCGGGAATACCTGTATCCTCGTTGCCATCGATCGGTTCTCAAAGGCTTGCAAATTAATCCCACTAAAGAGTCTCCCTACGGCCTTTGTCACGGCACAGTTATTAATGGAACACGTCTTCCGAAACTTTGGAATACCAGAAGACATAGTGTCCGATAGAGGTCCCCAATTTATCTCTCGGGTTTGGAGAGCATTCTTCAACCTAATGAATGTGACGGTAAGCCTCTCATCTGGTTATCATCCACAAACGAATGGACAAACTGAAAGGAAGATCCAGGATGTAAGCCGGTTTTTGCGTACATTCTGCCACTCCAATCAACACATCTGGAGTCAATACTTGATTTGGGCAGAGTACGCACAAAACTCTCTCAGACAGTCATCCACTCAACTCACACCTTTCCAATGCGTCCTGGGCTATCAACCTCCTTTGTTCCCATGGTCTGGAGAACCATCCGAAGTACCTGCAGTCAATGAATGGTTTAGGGAGAGTGAAAATGTCTGGAATCAAGCCCATCAGCACCTACAACAAGCAGTGAATCGACAACGACATTTTGCAGATGCTCATCGACGCCAAACTCCCGTTTATCAACCTGGACAATTGGTATGGCTTTCTACCAAAGATATGCGACTCCGGCAACCTTGCCGTAAACTTAGCCCAAAATACATCGGACCGTTCACCATTGTCAAGCAGATCAATCCGGTCACATATCAGCTTCAGCTCCCAGCTCAGTATCGGATCCACCCTACCTTCCATGTTTCCCTTCTCAAACCTCATTACCCACCTGTACCTGGCTCACCAGCAGAACTGGCTCCCGGAGACGATCCTCCTATTCCACCTATAGAACCGGATCCCATCTATACGGTTAAAGAAGTGATGGACTCTCGACGTCGAAATGGTCAATTGGAGTATTTGATCGACTGGGAGGGATATGGACCGGAAGAGAGATGTTGGATACCTCGAAAGGATATCCTCGATCCTACTTTGCTCCTCGAATTCCATGCTCAGCATCCTGACAAACCGGCACCACGACCTAGAGGCAGACCTTCAAGACGTCGAGGTCCAAGGTCCGCTGGTGCGGACTCTAGAGGAGGGGGTAATGTCAGAAACCAATCAGCAGACTCTGCATCACGATCCACACAACGTTCAATCTCCCCAGAATTCTAATCACCCACACCTGTTCACAATCAGTAACCTCATCAACCAGCTCCATAAAACACTCACACTCACTGCAGTCTAGCGTCAAGCCTCCAACAGGAACTGACCGTATTTCCTCTGTCTCTGTCTGTTAGAGAAAACCTTTGAGTACCCTGTTCACTGAAAATACTCACCTGTGTATCACTAACCTCTGAATCTGTCTGTAATCCTCAGAAGAGCTGTTGCTGATCACCGATGTCCTAGCCACCAGTACTCATCCAAGGCTCATTGAAACCTCAGTTTCTCCCGCTGAACCCTCACCGTATCCTGTAAGAATTAAGGCCAGTGTTATCATTCTGGGATTATTCACGAAAATACAGGATTTCTAGAGTGTGCCCCGACCTGTTGTGGATCCAGCATCTTATGTTCACTTAAATCCTCTCGTCTGGAAAAGACAATTCCCATGCACAGATCTGAAGAGGAATCCTCACCCATGGTGGATCCTGATCTCCTTTATTGAACTATTCTGAAAGTTAATTTGAGTTCCTAACCTGTTGAGTGAATATTACCCGCTGTGGATCCCGAACTCTTATGTTTTGTTGCCCCGGGTTTTTCCCCCGAATCCCTTGCACCTGCTGTCCTAACATTCAATAAAGTTGTGTTATTTCACATCACCTCGATCTCTGAGTCCATCGTATCCTGACACAAGCACGATGGGTATAAAGCACCTGAAATGTTTTACTTCCCCAAATGTTGTAAGATATTACAAATTACAGTATTGACAAATATCATATATCCATTTAAGCAAAATTAGTTTGCATTTCAGAGCAATGATAACATGATTATACATTTTGTATTTCATCCATATTTGATGTTCTGGAGACCTTGCAGAGGTAGGTGTCATCTGGTGTTGGTTCATCTGAAGTCTTCGATCGGAGGCTGGATCCAAGCTGGAGCTGGCATTAATCTCTAGTTACCTTACCTTTTATTGATTTATTAATGCATTCAAAGCATCCAAGTGCAATAACTGAAGAATAATGTAATTATATTTTATGTACATTTGTATTTTTTACAGTCATCTTCACTGATATTTATGTGTTTAAAATAGTTTATTATTCTTTTCTGAAAATAGACACAATAGTATCAAAAGTGTGAATAAGAGAAAAACCACATGGTCCCTAAATTGAGCTGATGGCATGTACAATAATTAAAGAATAGGCACACTGTAATTATATTGTATGTGCCTTAATATTTTTACAGTCAATCTTCGCTAATATAGTATTCTTTTATTCTGAAAATGGACACAAAAGCAACACAATCCCTTAAAAAGCTTGAAAAAGAGAAAAAACCGCACGGTCCCTAAGAACGTGAATAAGAAACCAAAGACGCGGAAGCGTCGCGTCTTTTAAGGTGGACCGGATAGCGTCAATAAGAAGCTGCGAATAAGAAGCTGGATTCAGCCTCGTGGTGAGGGTGTTGGTGTTTTGGTGAAGGCTTTGAGCAATGGCAACAGGCAAAAAAGAAAGACTTCCCCTATCTGGGAATATTTTGAGTTCATAGTGTATGTATGCTTTTCTACTGTCTAAGAGGAGAAATAGACTCAACCCCAACACTGTGAAACAGTTTTTTTTTCCCTTAATAAAAATAATTAAAAACTTTTCACTTTTCTGTCATTCCTGCACAAGCACCATCACTGCCAAGTGTCATAATCACCTTATTCACTGTGTGTGTTGAGAGAGAGAGAGAGAGAGAGAGAGAGAGAGAGAGAGAGAGAGAGAGAGAGAGAGAAGGCCAATATTAGATCTTATTGAATCATATAACCTCATATTATATTTTATTGTCAAATTTAATGAGTAAATTAATTTATTTAATGGACAAATTATTCACAAACGTGTAAGGCTTTTCTTTTTACACATAACATTGAAACGATGGGAGTGTGTTGTGGTTGCTTCATCTGACAGTGCTTCTGGCTGCTTTATTTTAAATAAGCACCAGATGGCGCTGTTCTCGACACTCTTGAAGCTTCGAATCTTTTCCCGGAACAGTCAGGGGAACGCATCACTGCTTCATGAGGCTTCGTTTCCCCATCCCTACTATAAACGATTGCTTCTTCTTCGAATTTGAACATAAAAGCACAATATAGGACTGACTACTTATTCTCCGCCATTGTTCTGCTAGCGATTTTACCGGACCGGAAAATAGTTTTCCCTACTTCCGGTTTGCACACGTCAAGGGTGTGAATGGTGAAATAGGCCAAATAGTTTGTTCTCCAGTACAGTAGGTGGTGACATTGCTCCTAAAGAGTGGATCGCCATTAAACAAGAAGAAGAGTTATAGACTCACGAGGCGTATCTCAGTCCCTAATAGTGTTAACATGGCTACCGTCTGTAACTTCCATGTGGTGTTTTTTTGATCACAGTTGATTGCGCTATTCTTAACATTTTTATCGCTAATTTCATTGTATCAAATTAGCGCTGGTATTTACGTACTGGTGCCACAATTTACGTACTGTACACAACTTTCAAAGTGACCGTACAAACAAGCTGTCGGAATGCAACACGACGACGTAAGTACAGTCTTACAATTAAAATATAATGTATGATATACGAATATATAGACAAACAGGTGAATTGAATGATATTTTACAAAATCTTACCAAAATAATTTCATAGGTGTTGTTTTTGTTTTAGCAGTAAACACCGGTCGTTGTAATAAAGGATATTACCTATGTACATCAATTCGTTTATTTTACGTTTGAACTGAAATTGAATCACCTGTGTTTTAAAGGTTATATGGGATCTTATCGGCAATAAGAGTTTTTGTTCCTACAAAGTTAAGTAAGTATATGTGATTGTGCCTACTAATTGTTTTCTTATATCCATTCCCCAAATTGTAGAAGAATATGACATCTAACTTTTTGATTTCTTGTCGTTGAAGAACGAAAACTCAACAGTTCTGTCGAAATGAATATAACATCACAGGCCTTTGCAATCGGTATTCATGTCCTCTTGCCAACAGTCAGTATGCTACTGTAAAAGAGGAGAAAGGTAAGCTAATCATTTTTTTAAACAAAAGAAGAAAAAAAAGCTTTTGCAACCCTTGAATATTTTTTGTGTGATAATTACAACACTTCTGTTTCATTAGGCCTGTGTTATCTTTACATGAAAGTTATTGAGAGAGCAGCATTCCCTGCTCGCATGTGGGAGAAGGTATGGGAATCAAAATGAGCAAGAAACATGGATCATTTGATATAATTCGCATTGAAATGTTTATTATGCTCGTGCTACTCTTATTCTGTCTTAGGTGAAACTTGATAGAAACTATGCGAAGGCTTTGGAACAGATTGATGAAAACCTTATCTATTGGCCGCGGTACATCAGACACAAGTGCAAACAGCGCTTGACGAAGATCACACAGTATCTAATTCGAATCCGCAAACTCACACTGAAACGACAGTGAGTACCTTTCTTCAGTTCACACATGCTGCATTGCGCAGTGCTGTGAAGGTTGTGCTAGCTAGTTCCATGTGTCATTAAACTGATCTCTTCCATTTCACATCAAATAATTTTAGCTCAAAATAATATTTAATGTCTGTTTCTTTGTTCTAAGTAGCCATGTAATAAGGTAGATGACACTACCATTCTAAAGTTTGAAATCTCTTAAGATTTTTGTTTGTTTCTGAAATGTCTCTTCTGCTCACAAGACTGCATTTATATGATTGAGAATACAGTACAGTAATATTGTGAAATTTAAAATATTTATTGTATTTTAGAATTTTATTTGTTCCTGTTTTGGCAAAGCTGAATTTTCAGCAGCCATGAAATAATTATAATATACTTATTTGGTGTTCAAGAAACATTTCATTATCAATGTTGAAAATGGTTGTGTTGCTTAGTATTTTTGTGGAAACCATTTGAAAGATTCTTTGAATATAAATGACAGTCTTTTACTGTCACTTTTGACCAGTATTCATATAAAAAAAATGGTTGAGTAATGGTTCAGTACCTATTATCATGGTGCCTTTTTGTATCCAGGAGAAAACTGGTTCCACTCAGTAGAAAAGTAGAGAGACGAGAAAAGAGAAGGGAGGTGAGTGATTTATTGATGATGCATGCACACCTGATTTGTTTGAGTGTTTATACAGACTTAGCTGAGTTCTCTGGTATTTACTCACTTTTCCTTCTCACCAACAGGAAAAAGCCCTTATTGCTGCTCAGCTGGAAAATGCTATAGAAAAAGAACTGCTAGACCGTCTAAAACAAGGAACAGTACGTGGATCTATGGCACATGCTTTTCCTGTTTTTGTGCCAGATCCGTGATTGCATTTAAAGTTTCCTTTTTCATTTTAGTATGGAGACATATACAACTTCCCCATCCATGCCTTTGATAAAGCTATGGAAAAACAGGATGAAGAGAGTGAATTAGAATCAGAGGAAGAGGAAGATGAGGTATTAACTTTTTTTTCCTGTCAGTGTGTTTATGACTTGTATGTATTTTACAGGACAGTGTACACTACTTTTCAAAAGTTTGGGAATGGTGAGATTTTAAAAATGTTTGTTTGACTTTTTTTTTTTTAAGTCCCCTATGCTCATCAAGGCTGCATCAAATGATTATTTTTTATAATTTAAAATTACTTGTATATATTTATAATTTATTCCTGTTTTTTTTCTTTTCTTTCAGGTGTCTGGGACGAGAGAATTTATTGCTGAGGATGAGATTGAAGAGAGTGATCTCAGTGATTTTGAGGTAATATTGATGCTGTAAAACTTACATAAAAATAAAAACATGATTTAATATCTCAGTGACATTATTTAAATTCTGATTTATTTTACAGGATATGAACAACCTGAAGGTAAGCAGTGATGAAGAAGAGGAATCCAGTGAGGAAGAGTCAGAAGAAGAGTTGGAGGAAAAGAGCCAGGCCAAAACAAAAGGAAAAGCTCCACTCAAAGGCCCAATCAGGAAAAAACGGGCCTATGTGGAGATAGAATATGAACAAGAGACAGAACCAGCTCAGAAAAACAAGGCCACATAGAGACTAAACTGATGATCACACCAACAGTAGTAACTCTGCTGCCTCGTAAAACATTTCCAAACCATGGAACTTGATCTTGTATTACATCTGCATTTATTAACAACGTACACTCATCAAAATCTCTAATGTGATGGGATTGTTTGTACATTGACCTGTTTCATCTGTGCTTATGCATCAGTATTTATGATGTTCCATTGTGTACTTTTGGGTCAACTTTGATCCATATTCATGCAATAATAAACTTTTTGAAATGGCATACATTTTATCTATTATATTAGCTATATATTTTATAGCCGGTTAGTTTATCTATAGCTGGTGTTCTAATGGGAACATACTAAATATATAAATGTTGTTTGTGTTGTGTTTGAATGCATGTTTTATTTGGATCATCTTTACATCTTATTCACCCATCAGCAATTACACTGCAGGCAGTTTTCTACAACACAAGTATACATAATTTCAAAGCATTTATTGCAACAAAAATTAGTGGAGAAACCCCAAGCAAGATATGTTCTATGCCCAAAAAGTTAAGTTTGGTGAATATTAACAGGTAATTTCAATGTGTGCGTAGCATCCATTCAGCTGCAAGAGACTTGACTCATAATTTAGTTTTCTCTCACCAGTGATGAAGATGAGAAAATATTCCCCAAAAAAAGTCACTCAGGCCCATGACGTATAAGCAAAATATATTACATCTAAAAAAACCATTGGTTTTTCTTTAAGCCAGAGGTCTTCATCCCTGTTCCTGGAGTCCAACCTACTTCAGCACACCTTGGCTGCGTTCGAAACCGCATACTCATTGAGTAGGTACTCATTTTCAATAAGTACTTAACGAGCTCTAAAAGAGTAGGTACTATATTGCCTGATCTCGTTAAGTATGAATGTAATCCGCACTTTATGCGCCATGTTGACGTTATCATGTGACCTACAACGTTATCTCAAGCAACAACTTGAAAGATATGAGTGACAGGTTTAATTAATAGATCTATAAATATCTTAATATTGATTAAACTTGCTAATTGTGTGGTCTTGTTGAAGAAACAGCTGCCCATTTATCTTGTGATATTAAACCCTACTAATCTGACCCAGTTTTATCCTTACCAAAACCCAAAATCGTGATCTCTTGAATATGTTGTTAATTTCTATTTTATATGCAAAAAAAATCATCCACAAGCAAAAATGGCCTAAATCTCCTTTTTCTTGTTAAATTTAACTCCTGTTTCATCCCTCAAGCTTATGAAATAACATTTGTATTGCATTATGATTAATTATTCAAAGATATCTAACCTTGTTATTTTCTTTGTAATGTATGCAGACCCATGATTTTTTTGTTTTGTTTTATCGTTATGATTGTTAAAGATACAATCATGTAATTATAAAATAAAAGATATGAGTGACAGGTGCAGTGAGAGCTCAAAGCATCAATAACTCCACAGACCGACCTGTGCGGTTTCCCTCAGTGTCTGCACAGAGACGTCTTTCAGCTGCTCGAAGATCTCACCTTTGGAGAAAACTTGATTTTACACTCGAAAAATGTATCACGATTCAAAATTAAGATTACCCCAGAATGAACTGCATTGCTAGCCCACTAAAACACTTACAATAATAATGACAAATGCTGACCAATACTTAATTATATTACTTTTTTTATTATTATATCATTTTAGTAAAACAAGCAAAATACAATTTGTTGTCATATGACAGCGATGCATGAATACACACTAGAAAAAATGCAGCAGCTGTGAATAGCCTACATATCAATTTTCAGTCAAGCAATGAATTAATGCATGAGTTAATAAAATATTTGATTTACTGACAACAATAGGAAACATGAATTAATGAGTAAAAGAATGAATAAAAATAAACATCACAATAAATGAATAAAAGTCAACAACACATATTCAAATGTATTGTTCTAACAAACTATCCCAGATAGCACATGTACGTCTGCAAGATGTCTGTTAAAGATCACTTAATCTGGAAAGCATCTGCTGTTTACAAACATCTGATACATTAACATGAACATCTGACCTTTAATGAAGCACGACTGGTGCGTTAGCTATATGAAAATGAAATTTTTTATAAATCTTATATCTTATATCTTTTAATATATCAATATTTAATATATAGGCTATTAATGTCTTAAAACCAACAGTTTCCTCTCGGTTGTTAAATATGTGAACTTTAAATATAATGAACAGCGGTTCAGTTTGTTGTACTTGACACTTGAGAACAGCTGCGTCTCCGACATGTTCGAAAATGATGATTTCCCATGGCCTCATGGGATATTAAAGTGTCCATTGGATGCACACTTCAGAATCTGGGCGGACGCAGTAGGCCATCCGGGGATTTCTCGCCTTATACTGTTTTATAAATACTGAGGTTTTGGACATACTACTCCATTCACGTACTGTTTTCTCTTACTCTATAGTAGGTATGTAGGCATATTCGGACGCAATTTAAGTACACGCACATCCGAATCTCGCGAGAATTAGTTCATCCGCCCGGTAATTCTCGCCTACTTTTTTATGAATACTGAGGATTCGGACATACTATTCGCTCGCCTACTGCTTTTTACATACTATTAAAATATTATACTTTACTATCATACTATACTTAAAATATTTTATTAAATTATTTTAAATAAGAGAGCAGGGAGCAAGTGGAGGAAAGTCTAGAGAGGTGGAGGTTTGCTCTGGAGAGAAGAGGAATGAAGGTTAGTCGCAGCAAGACAGAATACATGTGTGTGAATGAGAGGGAACCAAGTAAAGAAGGGAAGAGGTAAAGAAGGTGCAGGATTCTAAGTACTCAGGGTCAACAGTCCAGAGCAATGTGGAGTGTGGAAAAGAGGTGAAGAAGCGTGTGCAGGCAGGTTGGAATGGGTGGAGAAAAGTGTCAGGTCTGTTTTGTGATAGAGTACCAGCAAGAATGAAAGGAAAGGTGTACAGGACAGTAGTGAGACCAGCGATGTTGTATGGTTTGGAAACTGTTGCACTGAGGAAAAGACAGGAGGAAGAGCAAGAGGTAGCAGAGCTGAAGATGTTGAGGTTCTCTTTGGGAGTGACTAGGATGGATAGGATCAGGAATGAGTACATCAGAGGGACAGCACATGTGAGATGTTTTTGGAGACAAAGTTAGAGAGGCCAGGTTGAGATGGTTTGGACATGTTCAGAGGAGGGAGAGTGAATATATCGGTAAAAGGATGCTGAGGTTAGAGCTGCCAGGCAGGAGGTCGAGAGGAAGATCAAAGAGGAGGTTTATGGATGTAGTGAAGGAGGACATGAAGGTAGTCGGTCTGAGAGAAAAGGATGCAGGGGATAGGGCTAGATGGAGGCAGATGATTCGCTGTGGCGACCCCTGAAGGGAATAGCCGAAAGGAAAAGAAGATAATATCATTATGTATTAACTGAAAATGTTTAATACTCATGCAAAGTTGTTTTACTATCTAAAACCATTATATATTACATGTGTTTACCAAACAGCGGACAGTATCAGCCATTTATAACAAATTTCAGGGATTACGTTTCCCTCTCATAAAACATAAAAAACGTGATTTATCTGAAGCAGATCCCAAGTATAGTGGTCATGTGTCGCTCCAAATTGTACTTTCTGCCACACAATTGGGTTCTAGTGTAAATTTGTAGTGGTAAGTTGATTGACAATTAGTTTTTTCAAATTTAATTTTTTTTTTTTCAAGAGGCCCACTCAGTGAAACCATTCACTAAATGTACCTAATCTTCAGACCAAGTCTGCAAAACTACAAGCATATTATACGTTTAACACTCAGTTTGTATTCGAAAAACTACCTTTTTGCACACATTAGACAAAAAACATAAGACACCACTCAAAACCAACAGTTCTTGTGTTTCATTTGGGAAACACTGCCATTTAAATAAATTACTGATTATCTACACCCAATGATCATGTGTGAAACATACATTAATTGATCACTTAGAAATCAAAACTCAGTGTTTTGAGAAAGATAGAAAATATTTTAACCCCCTTGCATTTCTGGTTATTGTGTAAATATACAGTGCCATGCTAAAGTATTTACACCCACTGACCTTTTCCACATTTTGACACGTTACAACCACAAACAAAAATGTATTTGTTTAGGTTATAAATCAATATCCCAAGCCTTGAACATCTCACGGAGCACTGTACAATCCATCATCTGAAAATGGAAAGAGTATGGCACAACTGCAAGACATGGCCGTCCACCTAAACTGACAGGCCAGGCAAGGAGAGCATTAATCAGAGCAAGCAGTCAAGAGGCCCATGGTAACTCTGGAGGATCTGCAGAGATCCACTGCTCAGGTGATAGAATATATTAGTTGTGCACTCCACAAATCTGGCCTTTATGGTGGATAACAGTGGCAAGAAGAAAGCCATTGTTAAAAGAAAGCCATAAGAAGTTCCGTTTGCAGTTTGCGACAAGCCATGTGGGGGACACAGCAATCAGATGAGACCAAAATTGACTTTTTGGTCTAAATGCAAAACGCTATGTGTGGAGGAAACCTAACATTGCACATCACCCTGAACACACCATCCCCACTGTGAAACATGGTGGTGGCAGCATCATGTTGTGGGGGATGCTTTTCTTTCTGGGGAAGTGACAGGGAAGCTGGTCAGAGTTGATGCGAAGATGGATGGAGCCAAATACAGGGCAATCTTAGATGAAAACCTGTTAGTCTGCAAAAGACTTGAGACTGGGGCGTAGGTTCACCTTCCAGCAGGACAACGACCAGAGCTACAATGGAATGGTTTAGATCAAAGCATATTCGTGTGTTAGAATGGTCCAGTCAAAGTCCAGACCTAAATCCAATTGAGAATCTGTGGCGAGACTTGCAAAAGACTTGCAGCTGTAATTGCAGCGAAAGGTGGTTCTACAAAGTATGGATTTAGGGGGGCTGAATACAAATGCACACCACACTTTTCAGATATTTATTTGTAAAAGATTTCGGACACCATTTATCATTTTCCTTCCACTTCACGATTACATGCCACTTTGTGTAAAACATAACGTGTCAAAATGTGGAAAAGTTAGTACTGCATACTGTTATAATTATATATATCATGGAGGGGTCTGAAATTGTCATCGTAGGTGAATGTCCACTGTGAGAGACATAATCTAAAAAAAAAAATCCTCTACTACATCTGTGTTGAATGGAGCCACAGTTTCAAAACTGTAAGCATAAAAAAAAAACATATCATAAGCAAGGCATGTGACACCCAATCCCACAACAAAGCACAATGAACAAAGATGTACTTTCAGGTAACCTGCACTAACCAAACAGACGCCACTGGAATGAATGGGGATGCTAATGGAATGCACTTTCCAGGTCTTTTAATTAAAATGTAAAATATTAAAGATTAAAATATTGGACACATTAGAATGAATGCATTATTTACAGGTTACCTGAATGCATAGTAAATGCATTTGTAAATACACATACTTTTGTTCTAAGGACAAAAACCTGTACTTTTAAGGAGATCTGGCTGTGTACAGCAAGAAGTACAGTTTATTCAAAAATGTTATTTAAATGTAATTGAGAAAAGTCTTTGGGGGAAATCAACTTTCAAGTCAGGTTGTTTTAGACTTATTTTATTTCTCTCTCAATCTCTCTCTTCATATTTTATATTATATAAAAAATACACACATACACACAATTCCTTTAGATAACCCACACACAATGTATTACAGTCATAGCATGAAGTGAAAAGATCACTGAATCAGATTCTACTCAGCCAACTTCACATCCATAAATGGGAGAAGTGGCAAGTAGTCAAACTGTTTATTGACACAGAGGAGCTGCAGTGACTTTCTGGATACACATAAACACAGGCTCAGGGACACAACTGCTGTCTACCTCTCTCAGAAGAGGCTGTAGAAAAAAGGGTGAAAAAGCAAGGAGAAAATAGAAGAGTGGCTTAAACTGCATGAAAATGCATGCAATATGTATCAGTAACAATGTCACATAAAAGCTTTGTAAATTCTAATTAGTCACTTATAAAAGAAGATTAGGTTTATAAATCTTCCATTATTATGCGTTTATAATTTTAATAAACTTATATAAATTATAAAACAAGCACGGGACGACAGCTTGAGGTTAGTTTCTATAAATCACAAGATTTCACAAAATGAATAATAAATATTATTACCTGTAGCTTTCCCTTTGAGCAGTGGTTGAGCAGCAGTAAACAGTGGGATGCTTCGGTCATGAGGTGCTCTTTCAGCTGAGTGGATATTGAGTCTAATGAGACGTCAACCAGAAACCTCAGAAGACTCAGAGTTAGTAAACCCATCCTCTTCTCAATACTAGAGAAATATTGAATAAACATTGTGTTTACATGTTTACTGTGTTTATTAAAATACATCTGAAATAAGCATACAAGAGAGTGACTATAAATCAGTTCTTAGATTATTCCAATTTCATGTAGTTGAACTGAAGCATTGTGCATGTTTGGTGCTTTGGATGGTTACCATGGCCAAGCAATTTGCAGAGTCTTTTGCAGAGCATCCAGGATACTCAGTCTGCATTTCTCCTCTGGAGCATCTGAGACTTCCAAGTATCCTACAATCACCCTCTCCAGCCTTTTCAGGTGACGAATAATTACTATACCCATCCTTTAAGATAACAACATGAATAATATGTATGAAAATATAATATAAATGACAGACAACTTGGAACATAAAATTTATCTAAAGATTAGCAATATTATCACAACTAAGCAAATCTAGTTAAGAATATTCTGAATGTGCAACGTAGTAAATATATCAACATGAAAATGTATTTATACTGCATTTTTCACCCCAAATTTTCTGGACAATTTCACCAAAAAAAGTGGTCCCGGCTATTAGCTAGATTTTAGAAAGGCTTCATTACCTACAACAGTTGCCAAATGTCCATTTGAATATTAAAGCAATAGTTCACCCAAAATGTTCCAAACCTAGAAAAATCTAATCAAATACGGTAAATGGAAGCTTGCTTGCTTAGCACGCGATAATCAATTAAGTTTTTCTCATGTCATCAAGCACTTCAGCAAGAACCAATGGTGTTTGTTCTTATGTGTGAAATATGGTTGAACTTCCATTTATATTTGATGTACTCTAACACTTTAACCAATAGCACGTAACCTGTATAACGTTTGCATGTTTGACGACAATTAATAGTTCAGTTTATGTATAGCACAATAAGACAACAGTCGCTGACCATTATATATATACACACATACATATATATACACAGTGAGGAAAATAAGTATTTGAACACCCTGCTATTTTGCAAGTTCTCCCACTTGGAAATCATGGAGGGGTTTGAAATTGTCATCGTAGGTGCATGTCCACTGTGAGAGACATAATCTAAAAAAAAAAAAAAATCCAGAAATCACAATATATGATTTTTTAACTATTTATTTGTATGATACATCTGCAAATAAGTATTTGAACACCTGTCTATCAGCTAGAATTCTGACCCTCAAACAGTGTTAATTTTGACAGCATATTTTGATTTAGTTTTAGTCATAGTCTTTTGACTAAAATGCCATTTAGTTTGTCATATTTTAGTCACCTGAATTGTTTTTAGTTGTAGTCTAGTTTTAGTCGGCTAAATATCATAAGATTTTAGTCGACTAAATCTACAGTAGATTTAGTCTCCTAAAATCTAATGAGTTTAGTTAAATTGTAATACATTAAGCATTTAAGTGTTACATAACCGACTGTCACTTGAACTGACATTTTGACATCATTTTGTTTTTTACATTAAAAATACACGAAAGAGAGCTCAATTCACTTTTTTGTTTGTTTATAAAAACAACTATATAGTTTTTATAACTTTGTATTTCTGTTTTAGTTAGTATATCATGTTAAGCTAAAGCTTCAAATAAGTTTGTTTATTTATTTTTTTAATTTCAGTTAACATTTATTTAATTTCAAGTAAAGAAGATTTCTTTTAATGGTTTTAGTTAACTATTATAACCCTGATACTTTATTTAATATGTGTCAAATGCTGGTCATTCCTCCTGACTATGAATTAAATGGGAATGAAATTAAATAGTTTATTGTGTAAGCAAAAACAAATATATAATGCGTGACTTTTAATTATAAACCAGCTGGAAATACACCAGGACTCTTATTTTAAAATCTCGCCTTACTATTGCAGCAGTTGCAGCTGCTCATTCAAGTTCAGATGAGGAGATAAAAAAGTGAATATTTATGCATTGTTACAACCGTCTAAAACACATTACTATATAAACATCTTAAAGTAAACATTGTCATTATTCATCAGCATTAGTTCATAAACAATTGCCTGGCATAAATGTGTGTTATTCATTGATTGTGAGCCGCTCTGTAGCGCTGTATTGTGGATGCGTGAGTCTGCAGAACGTGCAACAGTGCCATGTTCTCCAGCAGTTACGTTAGATCAGCACGTCCATATCAAATGTGCGCAGCTGTTACACAGGATATCAGTTCTGACTGGATCTCTTCCCTAATCGTCCCTCCCTAACATTTTCGTCTCGTTTTCTTGTTGTTGACGAAAATGACTAAAATAATGAATTTATTTTCGTTATAGTTTTTGTTAATCAACACTAGTTTTTATTTAGTTATCGTCTCGTTTTCGTCAGTGAAAAAAGGTCATTGACGAAAATTATTTGTCAACAAAATTAACACTGCCCTCAAAGACCTGTTAGTCTGCCTTTAAAATGTCCACCTCCACTCCATTTATTATCCTAAATTAGATGCACCTGTTTGAGGTCGTTGAGCTGCATAAAGACACCTGTCCACCCCATACAATCAGTAAGAATCCAACTACTAACATGGCCAAGACCAAAGAGCTGTCCAACTAGAGACAAAATTGTACACCTCCACAAGGCTGGAAAGGGCTACGGGGAAATTGCCAAGCAGCTTGGTGGAAAAGGGTCCACTGTTGGAGCAATCATTAGAAGCTAAACATGACTGTCAGTCTCCCTCGGACTGGGGCTCCATGCAAGATCTCACCTCGTGGGGTCTCAATGATCCTAAGAAAGGTGAGAAATCAGCCCAGAACTACACAGGAGGAACTGGTCAATGACCTGAAAAGAGCTGGGACCACAGTTTCCAAAGTTACTGTTGGTAATACACTAAGACGTCATGGTTTGAAATCATGCATGGCACGGAAGGTTCCCCTGCTTAAACCAGCACATGACAAGGCCCGTCTTAAGTTTGACAATGACCATTTGGATGATCCAGAGGAGTCATGGGAGAAAGTCATGTGGGCAGATGAGACCAAAATAGAACTTTTTGGTCATAATTCCACTAAACGTGTTTGGAGGAAGAAGAATGATGAGTACCATCCCAAGAACACCATCCCTACTGAAGCATGAGGGTGGTAGCATCATGCTTTGGGGGTGTTTTTCTGCACATGGGACAGGGCGACTGCACTGTATTAAGGAGAGGATGACCGGGGCCATGTATTGCGAGATTTTGGGGAACAATCTCCTTCCCTCAGTTAGAGCATTGAAGATGGGTTGAGGCTGGGTCTTCCAACATGACAATGACCCGAAGCACACAGCCAGGCTAACCAAGGAGTGGCTCTGTAAGAAGCATATCAAGGTTCTGGCGTGGCCTAGCCAGTCTCCAGACCTAAACCCAATAGAGAATCTTTGGAGGGAGCTCAAACTCTGTGTTTCTCAACGACAGGCCAGAAACCTGACTGATCTAGAGAAGATCTGTGTGGAGGAGTGGGCCAAAATCCCTCCTGCAGTGTGTGCAAACCTGGTGAAAAACTACAGGAAACGTTTGACCTCTGTAACTGCAAACAAAGGCTACTGTACCAAATATTAACATTGATTTTCTCAGGTGTTCAAATATTTATTTGCAGCTGTATCATACAAATAAATAGTTAAAAAAAATCATACATTGTGATTTCTGGATTTTTTTTTTTATAGATTATGTCTCTCACAGTGGACATGCACCTACGATGAAAATTTCATACCCCTCCATGATTTCTAAGTGGGATAACTTGCAAAATAGCAGGGTGTTCAAATACTTATTTACCTCAACTGTATATACACACACACACACACACACACACACACACACACACACACACACACACACATATATATATATATACACATACATACATATATATATATATATATATATATATATATATATATATATATATATATACATACATACATACTGTAAGGTGGAAAATAATCAAAGATATTTGAAATGGAACAAAATCATCTGTTCTGCTGTTAACTGCCATCGTCGTGATCAAGATATTGAAATTGACTCAACCCCCTCCCCCTTAACGCCATCAGAAGGGCCAGGTTGAGTTAGAAAGACAAAAGAATGACTGGCCGGCTGGCCAAATGGTTAACACCTTTGATACAATGGGGGAAGTTTTGTCTGATTGGTTACTTTCAAATGTCTCACGGTTTGGTCTGATTGGTCAGTATTACAAGAGTCAGATTTGAATTTGGTGACTTCAGGGAAGAGGATAAAAGAGAATTCCATCTGTAGCTCGCGCTCTTTGGATTCTCTGGCTTTCTCTGGAGAGAGCTGTTCTTTAGCTCTCTCCCTCTTTCTCTCTCTCTCTCTCTCTCTCTCTCTTTCTCTCTCTATCTCACAGGTAACATTCTAGGCAGAGGCCTAAAGAGCATAATTAATGGTTTATGTTTACATCTATTTGAAACTATTTAGAGTGTAACCATAACTAGAATTTGTGTTTCCTTTTAGAAGAGATTTATGTCTATGATGTAATTGACATTTTACGTTTACTTGATTGTTAATAAATTGTTACATTTTGATCCTTTCTGAATTAATCTGTAATTATTAACTATCCCCAAATGTGGAACGGTATAATTGCAACAAAGGGTTAAAACGGAATGATTAAATGTATGATTAACTATCAAATATAGATGACCAAACAATCGGTTGGGATTCTCTTCTAAATGCGATAACTATGATAAATGGAGTCAGATAAAGAATATTATAATCAAATCCATTCTTCCAGCTGAGA